>VMDR010030283.1:0-12440 GCA_007922815.1 Macrotus californicus
ATATGATCTCACCTATAAGTAGAACCTAATCAACAAAACAAACAAATGAGCAAAATAGAACCAGAGACTTAGAAATAAAGAACTAACTGACAGTGACCAGAGGGGAGTGGGGAGGTCAATAACAGGGGAAAGAAGAGGAAAGGGCAAACAATGGAACATGAATAGAGGACTCATGGGCACAGACAATGGTGGGGAGGATTGACTGTGAGAGTGAGGGGGACAGGGTTGGGGTGAGCAAGGGGGGAAAAGGTGAGACAACTATAATGGAATAACAATAAATTAAAAAAAACAACAACCAGGTAGTCCTAAATGATGCTTCTCTTTCTCTTATACTCCATATGTAATGTATCATGTGCTCTACTTTCGTAACATATTCCAAACTATGTCTATCAAAATATTTCAAGCATGCAAACATTCTGGATCTTTTTGTGCTGGATATGTTTCTCAGCACATCCACTGCTACAACACTGGTCCACCCCTTTTGGGTCATTGCAGCAGCCTCCTCTGGGATCTCCTTGCTCTGACCATTGTCCAACTAGAGTCTTTTTTACAATAGTAGCCTCAACGAGTTACTTTTAATCCACATTGAGGATATGTTTATTGATTTTAGAGAGGAAAGGAGACAAAGACACAGAGAGAGAGAATGAATGAGGGCCTGAAAGATTGTTTTAATAGGTGACTCAGATAATGTCACTCCCATGGGAAAAACCTCCGGTGGCCACTGTCTGCTCACAGTAAAGCCAAAGTCTTTACAGTACCTCAAATCCTACCTTAGCATTCCAATTTACTTATTTAGTTTTTCCACAATTTATTTTCTGTTTGCCTCTGGAGAATATATGATCCCTAAAGGCAGGTTTCTTTGCCTGTGTTGTTCATGGATATATCGAAGCACCCAGAATAGTATATTCTTGGCATAAACTATTACTCAATAAATATTTTTCATAAATGCACAAAAGAGCAATACAATTAAATAAGCCATATACTACTATTGTTTCTACTTTTGAGGTGGGAAGAACAAATTAGAACAAGGTAAAGTTTCCCAAGGGTACATAGGAGCAACTGTCAGAGCCAGGATTTGAAACTAAGCACTGTTTCTGGAGTCTGAATTCTTAATCTCCAGATAGCCACTGTATTTTCACAGTTAGATTGTCATTAGAATTGTACTATTTCATTCCTTTGAAATTAGACATGGCAGATGCCTTGTTTTGGGCAGTGAAATGTAAGCAGAAGTGGTGCAGGACTCTGTTGAACAATTTATCATCTTCCTTTTTTTATTGCTACAGTGCAGAGCATCTTGATACATAGGTCCCTGAATGGGTCCCATGTGGAACAGAGTCCCCTTCCAACTAACTGACCAGGAACCTTAAACATGAGTGAGAAATAAACCAAGTTTATTTAAGGGGATTACTTTTCACTGCAACATAACCCAGACTATCCAGAATAATACCAGCATACTCTAGATTTACGCAATGATATTCCCAGGCAGTGGTTGCTTGTGTATGTGTGTGAGGAGAATGCTGTTTTGTGTGTTTTCACACATCATTTCCTAGTGATGTTGATATCTTCCATCCTTATTACATGTGTTTAATAATCTGCTCTAGAGTTAGTTAAAGTTCAACACCAAGTTTACTGGTCATACGTTACACTATTTTCTGTTCTTTTGTCCGTTGAAGACATCTGCCTATAATATGCATGTGGTAGTTTTCCAGTTAGTGATTTCTCCAAAATTAAGTGTCAGTGATATTGAGATTTTAATGGAAAGTTGATTTTTCATATTCTAAAGGAAAATATCTAGGCCTTTAAGTTTGACTGGTAATATTGCTCTCTTAATATATTCTCATTTACAAAGGATTTTACTGAGGGACTTACCAATGAGTGGAAATGGAGGAAGCAATGCTCCACAAAGGCTTTAAAAGCTAACAGTATTCTTTGGAGTTTGTAGTTCTGCCTCTGTGACCTGACCTTCCTAACCCTGTGCTGGAGACTGCCTTTGCTTCCTGCATGATACAATTGCCATTGCTCATAAAGGGGGCTGCGTATGTTAGATTTTTGGCCAAGTTCTATTTTGTGAGATTCTGCATTCCATTTTATGGCAGAATATTTTAGAATTCTGAATAGTGATCTTAGTGTCAGAGTTAAAACTCTCGGCCTTCTTGAAATGTGCTATATATTATAGGATATATGCAAACTTGATGTTTACCTATTCTTTAACATACTGATATATTGGGATTGCTCATGCTTGCTTCTAGTCAAGCTTAAGATATCCTGTTGTCTACTCCTGTGAGGCAGGCATATGGCACGATGTCAACCTAGTGTCAGATCTAGCAAACTACATTAATCTCTGTCTTCCCTACTGTCAACTGGTGCCACCAGGGAGGCCACATCTGCTGGAAGATTTCCCATATCATTATAGCTGTCAATTACTTCCTTATAATAATTGTTATGTCCTTCACAGACAACAAATTGTTTATGCTTCAACAAATATTGACTGAGTACTTAGGTTAGGGACAAGCCAGATACTGGAAGTACAAATATGAGTAAACTCATATGGATGTATGATTTGTAATAGTATTCACAGGAGAAGTAAAAATCAGTTGTAAGAGTAGAAGGGTATCCTAAGAAATTCTTGATCAGTGAGGTGACCTTCTGATAACTAACTTGTAGTTGCTGAATTTACTTTGGTAGGAAAAATCCCTGTCTTGTTTCAGGGTGGACATTGATGAATCAGAATACAATGTAAGGTGTTTCTCATTCCATCAGCAAGAGGAAATTGGCCCTTGTGTTTTCAAAATACAGTACTGATTTACAGATATTACCTCATTTGGTCCTTTTAATAACCAAATTAGGTAGATTTATTGTTACTTCTTATTAACTCATTTGGTCTTTATCATAACCATTATGATATGATATATTATAAGATATATTCTATATCTTATGTTCTATAACCAACATAAGTACTGTTATTACTTACATTTTCTATAGAATAAAAACATGAGGCTAACAGAAGTTAAGTAGTTTGCTCTTGGTCACATGCCTTTGAGCAATATATTATAGTCTCTCATAATAAAGTTGAAACTAATTAAGTGTACCTTTCCTTGGTAATCTCTTCAAGTTGAACCATCTTTACCAAGTGGTAGAAGTCTCACTTCACTGACCAGATCCTAACTCCAAAGTCAGTATTTTTATTAGTTCTTCACTTTAGCTTGCAAACTTCATTTGTTCTGGCTCTTACCCTCTCTCAACTCATTTGTGCCATTTATACTTACAGCATCTTTATCACATTGTCTTATTTTAGGTTTTCCTTAAAAGCATTGCTGGAAACCAGTGCTTTTGTGGAGGTAGTTTATTTTGCAAGACGATGCCAGAGAACAAGAGTAGGGGATCAGGAAATGCACAACAGGGAGGGAGGGAAAGATGAGAGGAAGAGTAAGTTACAAGCTGGTCCTGTTGTGGGCAACTCGGGCTCAGTTCTGCTGGAATTCTCTGAGGATGCCTGTAGAATGCACTTCAGAATTGTCTGCCAGAGGGTGAAAAGAGGCAGGTATTAATCCACTGGGTTCTATTTCCCACCAGCCTAAGGTTGACCCACAACTACAATGTTGCTATGAAATGCATCCAACAGCCAAATTGGAGCCTGGAAGCAGAAAGTGAGAGGCACATAATGCAGTTGAGGTGAGGCGCCATTAGTTTATGCCTGTGAAAATCTGGATTCCACTGCAAAAGCTTAAATAAAGTGGTAGGCTGAGAGAGAATGGGAGTAGATCCAAGAGTCATCGAGTACATACTTTTATTAGTCTTGACTAGAAATTTTATCTCATCTGAACTTTTCCTATGGATATTGATATCTGCAAATGGTCACAGATTTTTATCTTCTTCCCCATAATTTATATGATAAAAACATTAAATTTGAAACACAGTTCAATAATTAGACCACTTAATTTTTTTATTGAAAGGAACACTATTAAATTTTATCCCGCCTTCCATGAGCCACCTTCTTTTTTATGGGCTCTTAGCAGTGTAGCTGTTCAAGAACAGTTATTAATTCTCAGGTTGAAGGTAGATGAGACAGACCAGGTGGTCCATGACTCAGTGGGTGCTTCCCCTGTGTGTAAAGGGTTTGCTGTTCCTCACAGATCTGGATGCAAAGAGTTACAATTAGCACCAAAGATGCCATGTGGCCTTTCCATCTGAATCAGAAAATTCTCAGATCTCATGCCATAATTTTTGTTTGTTTCCTCTTAACAGCAAAGTAAATAAGTGTGTAATGTGAGATCTATGAACACCAAAAATATAAGGATTCACTGGGCTGTACCCTTCATTCATTATGGCCAACTGCAAATTCCAGGGGCACTTGTCCTACCAACACTTTGCTGATTTCCACTTCTTCTCTGGCTGTCATTGTCAACTGTCCACTGGCTGCGTTCTCATTCTTAAGCTGTTAATCCAGCCTGTCTTTACTCTGTATTTTAGTTTTGTCAGTACATTTTTGGTCATGGTTTCCCATTTTCTAGTTGCAGTAGACATCTGCTGCTTTGGGCTGTCAAAGAACTCTTTCTCCATTCCCCTGGTAACCCCGAAGCCATTGCTTTAGAGAAACACCTCTCCCTCACTCCACTAATTTCACTTGGGGGCTCCCAACCATGGCATCCCACTTTTTAAGTTACTGTGTTCATAATGTGCTACAAACTGGAAGTGCTTTAAGTTCTATGAAGATCTGATTTTTTTTTTAAAGTGTCTTTGGGTGAGGAAACAACAAAGGTAAAGGGCAAAGTGCAAAGGTCCTTAGGTGAGAAAATACAAATAATGGTCAAGGAATAAGAGGAAGCCAGTATGAATGGTGTGGTCTAAACAATGGAGAGAATAGTAACAGATGAAGCCAGAAACAAGAGGTGACAAATTGTGTGGGACATAATTGTAATAAAGAATGGGATTAGCCAAAGTCATATCTTCTTATGTCACCATATATTTGAAACCTATATAATGTTATCAATCAATGTCAACCTAATAAATTTAATTTAAAAATGAAATAAAAATGATTTCCTAACAATAATAAAATGATTCTTTGAAAGATAAAAATAATAAAATAAGAGAATTTCATTAAAAATACAAAGAATAGGATCAGGAATAGTACGTTAGAAAGCCATTTCAAGGTTCCCATTGAGATAGCTTGTACTTTGGATAAGGTGTCATGAAGGCAGAGGTAAGGAGTGGTTAGGTTCATATTTTCTTGAGGATAAGACCAATGGACATGCTCCTGATTCCACGTAGAGCCAGAACAATGCCTGACACATAGTTGGTCCTTGACAGATACATATTTTAAAGCAATACAGCAATTTATGATGAGGTGAAAGGGAAGAAGGGGCAAGCCTGATTCTTAGGTTTAGGCCTGAGGTGAGTTGGAGGAAATTAGAAAAGACGCAAAGTTGGTCAGGGATCAGGAGTTTTATTTTAGATTGATAATTTAAGGATACCTGTTTTTATATATACCCACTTAGATGCCAAAGAGCAGTTTAATAATCCCATATATTTAACATGTTTTTGGTGTCTACTAGTATGAGACACTGGGAAAAAAATCATTCTCCCTGTGTTTGTCTTTATGTAGGTAAACAAAATATTTCTTCTGATGAGTCTGGAGAAGCCAACCTGATGGGCTTAGATAAGTGAATTATTGATTGTCAAAAGTCAGAGCTACATGTTAGAGTGACCCTTGACATTTTTGGAAGGATATTTTTTTTACATAAAAAGAAATATTTATTCTCTCAAAATTTGGTTTACTTAGTTTATTTAGACACTTGATATGAAAGACATGTTGTATGAGCTTCCTATTGCTGTTATAATGATCACAAATTTAGCACCTTAAAAATGCAAATTTATTATCTTGTAGTTCTAGAGATTAGAAGTCTGAAATGAGTCGCACTGGACTAAAATCAGTGTCATCAGTGTTTCTGTCCCTTTTGGAGTCTCTAAGAGAGTTTCCATTTTCTTGTCTATTTAGCTTCTAGAGTCTGTTAGCATTCCTTGGCTCATGACCTTCTCCACATCTTTAAACCCAGCAATGACAGCTGAGTCCTTCTCAAAACACACCATCCTGACCCAGACTCTTCTCCCTCTCTCTTCCATATTGGGCACACCCAAATAATCCAGGATAGTCTCTCAAACATCAATGAACAAGCAAATTTAATTCCATGTGCAGCCTTAATCCCCTGTTTTTCATGTAACAAACATATTCACAGCTTCCAGGGGTTAGATGGTGAACATCTTTGGGAAGCCATTAATCTTCCTGTTACATGTCTATACACTAAGTTTCTCAGGTCAGTATTCTGCAAGGGAAGGAGGCTGATTTTAGGCACAGCCATTTCTCTGTTGATTCTTTCTGTATATTCTATCATATTGTGGAAAATGTATAAAGAAATTCATAACAGCATTTGTAGCATTTATGGATATTTCTGAAGACCTTATTCGGACACAGTCTAGTATTAGTTACTGGATGAAATGTGTGGCTCAAAATGATTCACGGAAATAGATATCTGTTCAGAATTTGCCTATCAGCCTCACCCCAAGCATTAGAATTGTTAGAAATGTTCCTAGTGGGTGAGATAATTTCCAATGAAAACTTTAAAAATACATGTGTGTCTTTGACAACTCTTCCTTCTATTCACTTCTTCTAACTGTATAAGTGTCTTGATACCAGTTTTGATGAACAGGATACATGATTCTTTTTTCTGTGCCTATTATGCGGATAGAAAATTAAATATTCTCCAGAGACTTCTGTTAGACCCTTCCAGACCACAGTCATTATTTTCGTGAATGTCTCTGAAATTCTAACTAGAGAGCAAGTCTCAGCTTAGATATGCCTTGCTCAGGAAAGACTTTCCTATGACCCTCACCTCTCCATAGAATAATTTCTGCAATAATATCTCTTCATAATACTTTGTACTTCTTTTTCTTCATACTTGTTACAGGTGTAGATGGTTTGAGTGATTATTTCCTTGATGTGTGTCTTCACTGAGCACAAAGATCACCACTGTCTCATTCGCTGTTCTGCTTTATCAATAGCACTTCACATGCTATCTTGCCACATGATGCTCAATAATTATTTGATGAGTAAATGGAGTCAACAGATTTAATCTAAACATGCATTTTGTGTCTTATTTATCCTGAAGGATTGATAGTTAAGTTAAAACTTTAAATTTATCCTGTGGGTACCTTATTAATTTTATTTTAAATGGTTTCTTGAACACTAGGTGATATTTGCTTTAAAAAATGTTCAGGCTACAAATTCTTATGGTCCTTTGCATTACTGTAGACTTAAAATAGCTGATTACCTACATATGTACCCTGGGCTCACCATTGTGTGGACCTTCAACTAGGATATTCCACTATTGAAACATCTTAACTGTTATAATTTACCTCTAGACACAATAGTAACTAACATTTATTGAATGTTTACTCTGGGCCAGGCACTGTTGCAAATGCCTTTGTCATGCATTTAATCCTCACCACAACCCTGTGACACAGGAATTCACCTTTATTTTACACACAAGGCAGTGGAGATACAGAGAAGATAAGTACTTACTCAAGGCTTGGCAATGAGGCAGGTAGCAAAGACTCAAGCTTCAGCTGACTTTGCTCCAAAGCCTATTCTTTCAAGCAGTAAAAGCTGAACCAGTACAATTTAGCCATGCATTTGAAGCAATAGAAAGTATCTTTATTTCGGTTATTTCATAAAAGGTATAAACTAGGATGCACAACTACCAAAGACGTTTTCAGCACTCTAAAATAAGAAACAATACTTAAGTGAGACTCTCTGAAGAACAAGTAGTCTGGACCTTCCTCTGGAGCAGTGATTCTCAAAATACAATCCCAGGGCCAGCAGCATGAGCCTCGCATAGGAATGTGTTAGAAATGAACATCACAGACCTGCTGAGTGAGAAACTATGGGGGTGGCGTCCACAATCTGGGTTTTAAACAGCCCTCTGCATGATTCTGATGCATGTTGAAATACAAGAACCTCTGCTCACTTGCATGGGTTGGCAAAACTATGGCCTTTGGGCCAAATTTGGCCGGTAAGCACTTTTTTTGGCATCAGTCCATTAGCTAAGAATTGTTTTTAAATTTATAAAAATGAAAAAATCTAATGAAGTCTAATATTTTGTTACATGTGAATATCACACCAAATTCAAATGCAGTGTTTATAAATGAAGATTCACTGGAACGCAGCCATGCCTGTGCATTTACATATGGTCTATGGCTAGTTTCACACTAAAATAGCAGAATTGAATACTTGCAACAAGGACTATATGACGTGCAAAGATTGAACCATTTACCACTGGCCCTTTGCTACAAAAGTTTGTTGACCTCTGAAATAATTCAGAAATTAAACATTTTTGAAAAGCAGTATTAAACTGTGACTGAGGACACTGGAGAATTATTTTGACATTATTGACTGTTGGAATTTGCTGCTGGTTGATATCAATTTCATCTAGCCTTTCTTCAATGAAAATAAATAAATAAACTCTAAAGCAGCTATAAGGCAGACATATGAGCACTTTTATTGGAAATTTAAACATGGAATCTCAGGAGTCTTTCTAAATCAAATACCATGATATATTAGCAAAACAGGTTCTGAACTGTGAATCATAAAATCTGGTCAGGTGTCTGCTGGGAAAATGCAGCTAAGGCTATCAGAATCACCTATGAGGCTTCGTAAACCCGCCTATACAAAGACCCAAGTAAGAGGTACTGAGTAAGACTCACCAAGAATGGAACTTACACGTGTATGTTACAAAAAAAAAGTCGTGAGGAGAGTTTGAGATGCATCCAGGACTGGAAACCTCACTACGAGATACACTATGTTATGTTAAGTTTTCCTCACAGCATTTCTGAGGCATAGATATTTATTATGTTCTCCAAGTTTACTGGTAGAAAAACAGGTTCAGAGATATTAAGAACCTCACTCAGTCACATAGGTAGCAGGATTTGAGCTCTGGACTTGAACTCAGACCTGGAAAATTACAAAACCAATGTCCTTACCCCCCTTCTCTATACTGTGCTTGCTCTTTTTCTTCATCTTTGGGCCTCCCTCACATACACTTCCACACTCTTTTGATGTCCCTACCTTTCAGGTTCCTGGTTCTCAGTTTTTTAGCTTTCTGCTGTGTCTGTATATTTTCTCCTGGCTCTAAACTTGAGGTTAGCTTCCCTGTCTTTGCTCTTGCTTTTTGGGACTTTCAACTTATTTTCATTTGCCCACTTTTTGCTACCTTGACCTTGTACATGTGACCCATTGTACAAGGTAGACCCATTGCTCTAATTTTCAACCTCCGAAAGCAAAAGCACTGTCTTGAGCAAGTCCCTAGATTTCTATGTCATGGCTCATGCCCTCCGTTGATCTCTTAAACACCTGGAAGATGTCAAGAAAGTTGTTTCCATTCGGTGGTGGGGGGAGATTGTTTTCAGTATGCACCCCATTCAGAAGCAGGCCCAGTCCTGCTGCAGAAGTATAAGGCACTGTTCATGTGTCATGGGAGAGGGAGACCCATGCATGAAGGGCTTGGAGAGCAGCATGGCACACCAGCCATCATCAGCAGAGCAGCACTTTCTTTGCAAAGCCTGTTCCTGGGAAGTAAAGAACCCCCCTGAACCCAAGACTCGTGGCAGAGATCTCTGGTGCTCTCCAGTATATGAACCCTTTTGATCTTGGGCACACAGAAGACTAGACTCCATTTTACAGATTTCTTTGCATGAGATGCAGCATATGTTTAAGTTCTATACAACAGAATGAGAGCAAAAGCAATGTGTTCAATTGCCAGTCTAGACCCTTAGAAATTCTCATACCAGATGTCCATGCTTTTCTCAGCCCCCAAAAAGAGAGAAATCTGAAGGCATAGAGGAGGGCAGAGACACAGCATGGAAGGAGCTGTGGTCTCTACTTATCTGCGTGAAGTAAACCCCAACATCCACGCACCCTGACTACATGCATTGGAATATAAAGTGAGCAGGACGTTTAATTGTGTTAAGGCACTGAGATCTGGGAACTTATCTGTGATAGCAACCAGTGTTATTTACCTCAAGTAATAAGGTATTTAAAATCAATTCTGAGTAATCACATTAGTTGAGGTGAAAATAAGATGAAAGTAGACATCAAAGCCTGAAACAGGATATAACCAGGTGCCGATGACTCAAACAGTAAGACAGTGTGATTCATGTACCATCCCAATTAATCTTCAAGGCACCCATTTTATGGATGAGGAAACTAAGAGAGAGGTTAAAAACATTTGAATTTGCAGTTTCAAGTAGAAGAACTGAGATTCAAACTGTCATCTCTAGTCTTCACTCTTGACTAGTGACACGACACAAAATATTATTAATACTTCCATAATTTTAGATCATCCTGAGTTAAAGTTTCTTTCATGATTATTAAGAGCCTATTGCCCATAGTGAGATACTATGATCAGCAATCACAGGTCTGATTTGTTTGACTACCTTGTAGCGATGCTATTATCCCCCCCTTGTGCAGATGAGAACATTGAAGTTTAGCAGTTTAAGGTTATGGTTCTAGAGCTGGTCTCAGCTGTTATTCTTTTTTTGGGGGGGGATCTTTTAATTTTTTAAGTATATTTTCTTGGTTATACTATTATTCTTACCTGGACCTTCAGATGCCAGAGCCTGTGTCCCCATAAGGATGCTCTGCTATCTCAAACCTGCAGAAACTCCCCTTCCAGAGCACTATTTTCCTCTTGGCTGGGTGTCCACAGAATTGCTTTGTGAGTAGAATGACATGACTTATGAGAAAGTGCTGTGGAAACCAGGAAACACTGCACAAACATAAGGTCTGGTTATTACCATTATTACTTAAGACAGAGAACAAACTATGACAACCCAATTGCATGTACTTCCTTGTTATTCAGAAAGGGAGTTCAGAGGAAAAAGCTTGCCTGGGGAATTCACTACCATCTGACTGTTTGCTCTGCAGTTCATTCAGAAAACTGTGATCGGGCAGTTCTCTTCCTTAAGTTCTGCTTCCCAGTAATTGGGTGATATTAACTTAGATTCAGTGCAGTGGGATCACCTCTGCCTCACGCACCAGTGCCTCATTTCCTCACTCAATGCCTTCTCAGTTCCGTTATTTATTTTCTTTAATATTGCAGCAGTACAGCAGGATGAGTCACACTCCCTGTCATTCCCAGTAGCACGCTGAAAGGCCTACAAAAACAATAAAGTGATGTACGAGGCCCTTTCCACCCAAATGCTACACAGTCACAGAAGCTTGTTTTCACGGCAATGGTCTTCGGGGCAGGAATAGGCTTCAGCTCAAATCAGGGCTCTAGATCTCTGATGCAGCCCCTGAAATGACTCCCTTTGAATGCAGGGTGCATGGATGGCTGGATAGCTGGAGTGGGCACAGAGAGAGCAGACAAGGGTCTGGGGACATGCACGTGCAGTCTACAAGAAGAGAGGTCACAAGCATAGAGCTCAGGCTCTATACTCATTCTTGGAGTGTGAATGCCATTCATTTAAACCTGTGGATCTTAACCAGGGGGCATTTTGTCCCCTAAGGATAACTTGGCAAAGTCTGGAAACCTTTTTTTTCATCAGTCACAACAGGTGAGCATGGGTGGGTGGGTAGGGGACAGTGCTTCTTACATTTGGTAGCTAGAGGCCAGGGATGCTTTTAAGAATTCTACAAGGCACAAGACAGTCCCCTTCTCCCTTTCCCCCTTTCTCGCTTTCCCCCTTTCCCCTTTTTCCCCTTCCCCTAAGAATTAGCCAGCTCAAAGTCAATCACGCTGAGGTCCAGAATCACTGTTCTCAAACCAAGAAAAGGAGCCCAGTCCCACTCAGAACTAGACTTTGGACTTTGGGGCCATGATGGAGGGATGGAAGGGCCTGACTGGGCCTCTAAACCCTTGACAACACTAGTGTTTTCTTCTACCTAGTGGTCCTTGCTTTGAAAGTTAAATTATATCACTTTTCCAACTTTTTCCAGTTCTACTGAGATGTAATTGACATATAACATTGTATAAGTTCAAGGTATACATGTTTTGACATAGGCATATGTTATGAAATAATTAATTAACATCCATCACCTTACATATTTACATTTTTTCTTATTATAAGAACTTTTAATATCTCTCTTGGCAACTTTCAAATATAGAAAACAATATTATTAACTATAGTCATCATGCTGTACATCACATCACCAGAATTTATTTATTGTATAACTGGAAATTTATATCTTTTGGATCACCTTCACTCAATTCCACAATCCTAAACCCCCACCTCTGGCCACCACCCCAATCTGTTTTGTTTCCATAGTTTGTTTTTTTAGATATAAGCAAAATTATATAAATAGTATTTGTCTTTCTGTCTCTTTCTGTCTTTCTCTGTGTTACTTATTTCATTTAGTTAGCATAATGTCCTCAAGGAAGGATTTCCTT
>VMDR010030284.1:0-12436 GCA_007922815.1 Macrotus californicus
ATGTCCTCCTTGGAGAAGTGTCTGTTCAAGTCTTTTGCCCATTTTTTAATTGGGTTTTTGGTCTTCCTGGAGTGGAGTCGTGTGAGTTCTTTATATATTTTGGAGATCAAACCCTTGTCCGAGTCATCACTGGCAAATATGTTTTCCCATATAGTTGGTTCTCTTTTCATTTTAATGCTGTTTTCTTTTGCCATGCAGATAGCAACCTTTCTTTATAAATAAAGTTTTATTGGAATACAGCCATACTCATTCATTTACAAATTATCTATGGCTGCATTCCCGCTGCAAGGGTGGAGTAGGTAGTTGCAACAGAGACTGTATGGCTCACAAAGCCAAAAATATTTACTATCTGGCCACTTACATAAAAAGTTTGCCAAGCCCTGGGCCTAGAATATCTTCTTGTTCCAAAAAGAAAACACTCAAAAAAGAATGGGGACATGTCAAAAGTTCACAGGAGCCAGTTGAAAAGGTTACTACTGGCCAAATATATGACAATTTGAGGATTAAATTTTTAAATGATGACAGCTTATATGTTACCCAGCAAGTAAGAAAACATGAGTTCATACTGAAATGATAGATAGATAGATAGATAAATAGATAGATAAATGGAAGGGGGGAGCTCTTTCTTACATCAGAATTCCAACTAATAAATGAAGAAAATGATGTAATCAGAAAATTATCATTGACGATCATCATAATAATTCAGATTCATCGATGGATTCTTAAAACTAGTGGATAAAAGTTTTGAGGAGTAACAGAATATTAGTCTCAAAATAGCCTCAAAGATACTTATTAAATACAAAGAGAAAGAGCACCCTTGACAGCAGAGCCATCTGGCAGACCTCCAAACCAAGCCAACAGAAAAAGGAGACACCTGTAACGAAACATCATATGCCTCCTGATACAATGAAAAACACGTCACTCATGAAACATGAATTAAACCTGCTACAAAATAACCGGCCTAGAATCTTTAAAAATGTTAAATTCATAAAAGCTAAAACTTCCAGATTAAAGGTGACTGATGATACATGACAACTCTATGCTACTTGTGATCCAAGATTTTCTTTTCACATAAAGAACATGACTGAGAAACTGAGAACATCTGAATAAGATCTATAGATTACATCAATTTTAATTTCCTGATTTCGATCATTTCTGTAGGTGTGAATTATGTTTCCAAAAAGAATCCAAGTCTTTTATTATAAAATTGTACCTGTTTATTGAGTTACTTTTCTCATGCTAAAGAACATTCCCAACAACTGACAATTTAACAGCTAAAAACAACCTCATAAAAGGGAATACAAACAATGTACTAAAAAAATGAAGTTCAAATAACCAGTTAAAGGACATGTGGGCTAGAAAATCATTTCATCCTGTTTCATATGGGCCAAAACAGATTTATTAGCTGCAAGCTCAAATAAAGTGATCTCAAATGAGAGTTATGTCAGTAAAAATACTGCCTCTCAACAGGTCAGAAGTGACTTTACTCACATTTTACAAAATATTTTGAGGATTTAAAAGATGAAATGTCCTGAAAGGGACAACAATCCAGCACTTTTTGCAAACACAGCTGTTGGTTAAAGCTCTTGAGAAAAGAAAAGTTCTGGAACGGGAATCAGTTGTAGGACGAGATAACATTATAAAATATTAAGAAAATTTTGGAATCTTTTCTTATTAATCTAATGGCTGACTTGTCCCTAAACATGTGCTTCACTGCTATATGCTAGGACCCCTTCAGGCCCTGATCACAGACCAGTGAGCACAAAAGGACCTGCAAAGTCCCCACTCTCACGGTATGACAGCCTAGGGGTAGAGAACCCGGTAACCAGGCACAGCAGTGAAAAGACTGATGAGATAATGACCAAAGGAATGGGGAAAGAGGACACTTCTTTAGCTTTGGTCATTAGGAAAAGCCTCTACTGAGAAAAAGTACTGTGACCAAGGTCCAAATAACGAGAAGTCCCCCCCACATGAAGGTCTCGGGGCAGAGCTCTCTCGGCAGAGGGCATGACAAGCACAAAAAAACAATGAAGGAGAAACAATCTCAGGGTGTGCCTCAGTACTACTCTCAGTATTGTAGGTGATACCAAAGAACTGTCCATTTTGGATCAGGTATGGTAATGGCATTGTGACTGTGGATAACAATTTTCATATTGCATAGCATGTATATGTACATGGAAGTACAACGAATAATGTCAGTGGTTTCTTTAAAATATTTCAGCAAAGGAAAGAGAACTAAAAATGGGTGAATGAGGCAAATGTGTAAAAATTCTTGAATTTGGGAAATAGGTGAGTGGGGGGGGGTGATGAGCTACTCTCTCTAGTTTTTGTACATTTGAAACTTTCCATAATAATTTTTAGGAACCCCACAGAACAGAAACTTCACATTAGAACTGGAAGTTACCCTCATACCTTCCTTCTCTTACTTTCATACCCAGGCTCAGCCCTCACCGCAGCAGTCTCCCGGTTACCTCATGCAAGGAGGTAAAATGAAAAGGACAGGAGCACCCTGGACAGGCCCTGAACTCTAGGACTGAGTCCAGTTTCCATGACAGACAGAGCTAATCTACCAAAGGCAGGGCTGCAACACAGAGAGAATTAAAATAAGAAAATATAAATAGGAGAATAAATAATCATTATTATTTAATAATGATTATTTATAATTCTCTTATAAATAAAGAGAATAAATAGCCACCTACTGATAAACAAGTCATGCTTTCTGAGAAAAATGGGAATTGCCTGGACTAAGAGCCACCTTCCCAGAGATTAAAACCCTAACAGGCTTCTTCCCCCTCCATTCCACGGAGACTTCTTTGGCAAGGACATTCTGATTGAGAAACCCCGCTGCCGATTTGCAGTCTTGGTCTCACTTGTCCTTGACACAGCTGAACATTTCCCCTCTCCCTGCGCCTCTCTACTTGCTTGGCAAATGCTACAGCAGAGCAAAATGTGACCGTACTTCCTTTCAAGGACAAATGTCACATCCACAGCCCTCCTGAGAGATAACAAGCAACTTCTGATCCAAGTGACCAGTTCTGAAGGGATCAGGAGCAGGTCCCTAACCCAACAATCTGTGACCTATAGAATGGTGTGTCAGAAAATTGTATTTTTGATAATGTAGTAGAGTCAATATTCTGAAAATCTTTCTGATACCAAATTACTACAACGGCTGAACAAAATATTACCAACTTCTTGACAGTACAGTGGAGCTCTCAAAAGAGAAAAGAAAATCCCCCAAATCAAGTGAGAGTTAGAAACCAGAATATGTAGAAGCTGAAGCTACAGGGACCCTGACATCTTGGTGTCAGTGCCAAGACGCTCATGGTCTACAGGTGCAGGGGGGACAAGAAATAAGGCTCTGACCATATGAAATGTAGAGAAGGAGACGCTATCCTGGAAAAAATCAAGACCCATAAAGAGCAACCAACACAGTGAAAAGATGAGCTAGAAAACAATGCACTTACTGGTGAAGAAAACAATCGAGAAACGTGTCTGTTTTGACTCAGGCTGTACTGGGGGCAGAGGAGACTTTGCCCTGAAGACTCATAACCCGGGGCTTGCACTCGTGCAGTGGAGTTACACTGCCCCAGGCTCACACACTAACTGAATTCAAGTGATCCTAGGTGGGTAGTATCCCAGGGCACTGGCCAAATCGAAAACTCCTCTCAGAACTACCCAATTCAGAATATTCCCACAGTCAAAGGCCTGATAAAGGCTTACAAAACACATGAGGAAGAAAACCATCATGACTGAAAGTCAGAAAAAACAGCAAAGTGTGGTACAAAACAATTTCAGGTCATAAAAATGATAAATAAACAATATTTTAAAACTATAATGCGTTGCCCTGGCTGGTGTGGCTCAATGGATTGAGCACCGGCCTACAAACCAAAGGGTCTCCAGCAGTTCAATTCTCGGTCAGGGCACATGCCTGGGTTGCGGGCCAGGTCAGGTCCCTGGTGGGGGGGGTGTGAGAGGCAACCACACAATGTTTCTCTCCCTCTCTTTCTCCCTTCCTTCCCCTCTGTCTAAAATAAATAAATAAAATCT
Source organism: Macrotus californicus (assembly GCA_007922815.1). Taxonomy (NCBI): domain Eukaryota; kingdom Metazoa; phylum Chordata; class Mammalia; order Chiroptera; family Phyllostomidae; genus Macrotus; species Macrotus californicus. Next base: position 4,048 of record VMDR010030284.1, read on the forward strand.
TTAAAAAATAAAAATAAAACTATAATGTACATAAAGAAAAAAGTGAAAGAGGCTTATTAAAAAAACATATTTAAAGAATTAGAGCTTTTAGAAGTAAAAAAAGTAAATAGTGTTGGTGATTAACTTTATATGTAAATTATGTTAGATGGTTAAAAGGAAAAGTATTATATTGTCTGATATTCTCAACTTATGTAAAGGAGACATTTAAACAACTAGTTATAAAGTACAAGGACGAAGGGGTCTCCATGGTGATAAGGTTCCTACGTTTCACGTGAAGTGGTAAGATCTGATACTAGTAGACTAGGGCAAAGGAAAAGCATCAATTCTCCCCAAACTGATCTTTAAATAATTCAATATAATTCTTAACAGAATCCCCAGATTTCTTGTAGGTACAGATAAGCTTATCTTAAAATTTATATGGAAATGCAAAGGAACTAGAATAACTAAAATAATGAAGAGAAAAGAAAAGAGTTGGAGAAAGCATACTACCTGATTTTAAGCTATATAGTAATATAAATCAAAACAACATGGTATTTTCGGCAGAGTAGACCCACAGGCCAATGGAACAACACAGAGAATGAGACAGACCCATACAGATATGCCCAACTGATTTGTGACAGAGGCAATTCAAGGGAGGAGAAACAGCTCTTCAACACATGATGCCGAAACAGTTGGACATCAAAAGACAAAAAAATAAACCTTGACCTAAACCTCACATCTTATATATAAATTAACTCCAAATTAGATAGTAGGTCAAGCATAAAACTATAAAACGTTTAGAAGAGAACATAAGAGAAAAACTTCATGGCCTAGGCTTAGGTAAAGAGTTCTTAGACATGACACCAAAAGCATCATCCATAAAGAAAAAAGTGGATAAATTATTTTTCTTTTCATCCCTAGGACCCAGTCATTGACAAAGCTGAATAACAATTTAAGAAAATTTTACTCAACCTGTTCAACACGAGCTCCTCTCAGAAGACTACAGAGAATAGTTAGAATCGGAGTTCTGTTTCATCCTTAAGTAGTAAAGTGGAAAAGGGAGGCTTATATATAATTATTTCATTTCAATGGCATTGGCCTAATACCTTTCACCTACAACTTATTATTTTAAGGTCTTTGTGAAAATCTCCAGGGAATTAAATGTAAGCGTTTCAGGGTTAATTCTGGGACTGCTGATATCGATCGAGGGTTACTGATAAAGGAGAAAAGGCCATCTCATGTACTAGAACAGGGCTGATGCCACATCTTCTTGAACTCTAGCTTTCAAAAGCTTCTCTAACTTGTAAAGCATTATAACGCTTAGTGGAATTTAGGTTTACAGAGTTTTACTCTAAGTTTAAAACTATTATACTAGCAAATGTAATTAAGAGTCCTAGATTATGAAATATTTTTTCACCTCTGTAATCCCAAAACCTAGCAAAGTACTTGCTAAACAACAGCACAATAAAGTTTGTAAAAAACTCCACCATTTTCCAAGGGAAAATGAAGTGCTGAATTTAAGAGAAATAATGAAGCACTGAAAATCTGTCACCTCAACCCATGTGCCACCATCAATCACATCCCATTGTTTCCACTCTATGCCCCACACATGTGACAGTCTCTCTCACTGCTCTACGAGTATTGGTCCACACCGACTCTGTCCTAACCTAATAGCTAATAGCTTCTCCTACTTCAAGTCCACCCTCCTTCACATCTAGCACTTGGGGACTTACAAGAATTTTAATATCCTAACTCGTGGCCCAACATTTGGGCATTCCGCAGTTTAAACTCTAAAGCTGGGTATAAGGAACGACTTTGCTCTTTTGAGGTCCTAAACTGCCGGCAGGGTAAACAGCCCCCTGGCTGACCGTGTGCCGTGTGATGAATCGTACCCTCTGTACTGGAACTGCTCGATCCAAACCACCATTCTGTGAATCTGAATGGAAACTAGGGCACTGATAAAGGCTTAATCATACGTTACCCCTTGTTCTTACTGTGACCCACTCCTCCATTGGTTTAAGATTTTATTTATTTATTTTTAGAGAGAGGGGAAGGGAAAGGGAGAGAGAGGGAGAGAAACGTCAATCAGTTGCCTCTTGCACGCACCCTGACTGGGGACTGAACCCACAACCCAGCCATGTGCTCTGACCAGGAGTCGAACCTGACAACCTTTTGCTCTGCAGGATGACACCCAACCAACCACCTAAGCCGCACCAGCCAGGGTGCTCCTCCATTCTTTCAATGTTCTTTCTGTTAAAAGTGTTTTTTGTGAAAGACAAATTGTTGACTAATATGTAACCCGTAGATAAACAGCATATTTGTGTACAAGTTCCAAGAACTAACTTCAAAGGCAGCTGACTCCAGCAACGGGACATTCCAGCTCCAGGACACTTGCTGACTTTCGACCATAAAAACCAGACGTCTGCTTGGGCAGTTCTGAGATAATTGTCGGAATAGACCGTGCTGACTTACACATAGAGAACTTTCAACCCCCCACCCTTGATTTCTTTGGTCTGCTTTCCCGCTGATTCCTAACGAAGCCCCCGCCAGCGCCGAGCTGTTAGGACGGTCTTCAGGACAGGAGTCCGCCCTCTTCGCAGGCTGTCCGCACTTGAACCTCTTTCCCTCTTTCCTTTCATCAGCACCCGTCTCCAAATCAGCCGGCTGTCAAAGCGGCAGGCAGCTGAACCTGAGCTCAATATCATGACCACTGAAAGCTCGGTTGCCCCAGAAAGTGAATGATGTAAGTTTATTTATTTCCTTAGTTTCCAAATCTGTAGTAATTTTTATAAGAGTTGGAGTCAAACTGATGACATTGCCAGGAAGCAAGATCTCAAATGCTCCAGAGGATGGAGGAGAGCAAGGCGCAGACAGGATCTGAGATGGTTAACAAGATTAGGTGCTCTCCTGAGGGTAGTTATGCTTCCTAGGGGTCTGAAAAGGAGGCATTTCAGAGATGTGTTACCCTACATGCATCGAAACAATGGCCGAGGCTTGTTTAAGGCAAAGACAAACCTTTACTAAGGAAGCTGTAGGCCTGAGGTATGACTTGTTCACCATCACCTGCCCAGTCAGGAGCTTGTGACCAGATCACCCAGTGAGGTTACTTTCTGTCACACTTGTCAGCTTTATTTCAGCATTCCATTTTTGTCCACATTAGCAACCCTTCTCTTTAATCATCAGCTCCTTGCAACATATGCATTTTAAAAATCCTGTTTCCTCCCCCACACACATCTCAGAGCCTGCCTTTGGTTCATACTGAAGGCTACACTCTCTGATTTAGAAATGATATATGAATAAAACTCTCTTTTAATTTCTTCTGGAGTTTTTGTTAACAGTACTAGTGACAAAGGATGGTATTTAAAGCTACCCCTGATCTCTCTTCCCAGGACAGAACTCATGTATTCAGGTGCCTGCAGAGCCCCATGAGCTCCAACTGTCTTCCTTTGCCAGTGGGAGGCACCCACAGGTTCCCGTACACCAAAAGGTTGAGGGTTCAATCCCTGGTCAGGGCACATAGCTAGGGTGTGGGTTCCACCTCTAGTTGTAGAGCACACGGGAGGCAAACGATCAACATTTCGCTCTTTCTCTCTCGCTCTCTATGCCCCCACTTCCTCTCTCTCTAAAATCAGTAACTATGCCCTCGGGCGGGGACTAAAAAGAAGAAAAAGAATATATACAAACGGTGGGGATAACTAATAGCCCTTCAACAGTCCCCACACTTTTACCTGTCCCTCTTCAGACAGAACCCCTCTCCAATACTCATCACTTTCACTGTCCCTTCTGAATCAATTCATGTGTTAGGAAGAGATTTTCTGGAAATCTACCACACTCGTATTTCCTTTTTCCCAAAAAGGAAGATATTACTATAGATTTAACCCCCTAAAATGATAAAGCAAAATCAGAAGAGAACCATTTCCAAACCCCAACCTACACCTTCACTTTATCTAACAATCCTCACCCCACCCTCCAAGTCCTGCCTGCCTATCTCTGGGTGCAATTCTCCACTGATAAAGGAAAGGCATTTGGCACCCACCCCCCCATCAACATTCAAATAGATCCTAATAAACCTTTGCCTAACATTAAGCAGCCCCCTCTAAATCCTAAGGTGCTGTCAGGAATACAGCCCATAATAGAGGAATTTTTAGCCAGGAGCCATACTGCTCCTAGTACCAGTCCCTGTCACGCCCCTACCCCCCGTCCAGAAGCCTCACTGAGGGGGATGGCAGTTTGCTCTAGAACTTGGAGCCGCAGCTACAGAACAAGTGCAGCAGTTATACCCTGGCGTCCTGTAGGCCTGACCCCCATACCCTCCTGTTTATCTCCCTCCTGACACTTGTCTTTTCTCTGCCACAGACCTCAGTATGCCACTTGACTCACAAAGTCAATATTCATTTGTTTTCACTTCGAAAAAGCAACAATATACCTGGACTGTCTTACCCCAGGGGTGTACTGTAAGCCCTACTTATTTTTCTCAAATTCTTAAGGCAGACCTCACAAATACAGTATCATCTGCCTACTTCAATACATAGATGATCCGCCTCTATGCTACCCTTCTGAACAGGCCTAAGAGTCTCCACTTATCACATATTCTAGCTCTAAAGCAACACAAGGTCACTAAAGAGAAGCTTCAATTCTGCCAGCCTTCCGTAAAATTGTTAGGGTACCTTCTTACCCCAGAAAGCTTAAACCTTGATCCCTCCCAGATGTGGGGTATATTAGCTTCTCCAAACCCAAAACTAAAGGACAACTTCAAGGGTTCTTGGGACCTGCAGGCTACTACTGTAATTGGCTCCTTACTTTTTCCCTTGTATGAGCCCTTGAAAGCCTCTTCTCCAGACCCCTACAATGGAACGAAGCAGAACAACATGTTACTTTTTGAAAGAACAACTGACACAGGCACCAAGGCTAGGACATCCCAATTATAATCTTCCCTCCTCTCTTTTCGTTCCTAGAGGCACAGAGATGCAATAAGTATGCTTACTCAACCCTATAGGTGGAGGACACCGCCACATGGGGCATGACAGCTGCCAGTTAGCCCCCACAGCCCAGGCAGGGCCTGCCACCCAGCCTTGAAGGAACAGCCCCCACTTTAACTCTTACACTCCTGAATAAGTAGATACGCCCTCTGTTTCAACTATCAGCTTAAAGTCTTCTACCTTCCGCCACTTTTAGTTTCCTGCGTCCTGGTAATCCAACCATCACAGACTTGGCCACCAGGGCTAAAACTTCTATTGATCTTTGGTCTCATTTTTCTCCACCACAGGACAGGTGGGACCCAGAGCAGGGAGCCCATGCCACTCTGGCAACTGACAAAGGAACACGGATTCATCAACACCATCATACTTTGTAGAGTTTGATGAAACGGGGAAATTAGAACTTATAAGAACTTGAATATCGTAACTTGTGGCCCAAAATGTGGACATTTTGTAATTTAAACTCTCAAGCTACATTCAGGGCACGTCTTTGCTCTTTTGAGCTCCAAACTGCCTGCAGGGTAAACGGCCTCCCTGCACTGACCTCGCCACTTGATAAATTGTACCCCCCGTGTGGCTGATAAGCAGTACCCCTATACTGGAACTGCTCTACCAAAGCCTTTGTTCTGTGGGCCAGAACAAAACCAGGACATTGATAAAATGCTTAATCATGTGTTACCCATTTTCCTTATCACTGGAAGTTCAGCTGCCCCGTCAATCAGAAAAGGAATAATGTAAGTTTATAACCTAGGAATCCTTCTCTTTAATGACCAGCTCCTTGCTACTTAATGCCTTTCCCAAACCCTGCTCTCCAGCCCACCTCGGAGCATTATCTTCAGTTCATAGTGAGGCTACATTCTCCAATTTGCAAATCACGAGTCAATAAAACTCTTCATTTCATCCGGAATTTCTGTTAAAGCCCTAATCCCACAGCCAGTTTACCCTTCCTAATGTGTGGCTCTGATTTTGTCATCACCCGACTTAAACATTATGCCACTGCCTCAAAAGGCCCTTCAGCATCTGCTAACATTGCTTGTTACTTTCACGTCACTTCACACACTCTTTCACGTCTTATTATTTTACTGACCCACTCACTTGCTCACTCATGAAACAAAAATGTATTGAGCTCCTACATTGGACCAGGTACTATGGTTGGCCCAAAGGAATATAATGGAAAAAAGAAAAGAAAAAGAGACTCACAAAACTTCTTCTCATGAAGCTTACAGTCTATTTACAACTGTTTGATTTGTATAATCAAACAATTATACAAACTGATGTGTAATTTCAAACTGAAACTTTTACCCCTGGAGTGGGGGGTACATGACACACTCAAGAACTACTGTAGCAACAGCTTAGAAAACAAAGCAGCAAGTAGGGCGAGAGTAGGCTGGAGGGAAAGCAGGGGTGACACCATGCTGGAACTTGCAGGGGAGGTTAAGAATTCTGGTTTTTTATCTTACAAACAATGGGGAGGTACTAAGTATTTCAAATGGGAGAGTGACAAGATCAGATTTATATTTAGACCCCTCTAGCTTCAGGGCAGAAAATGGGTTGGAGACCAACGAAAAGAGTGAATGGGGCCTCCAGTTAGGAGGGTGCTTGAGCAGACCATGTAAAAATGATGGCATTAAAATCAAGAAATTTTAATCAAGAAATATTTAGGAACCCAAATCAACAAAACTTGATGACAGGTTGGACTTTAAGGGAGGGGGAAAGGATGATCAAGGGTAACTTCGTGTCCTCTGGCTCATACAATCAGACAGATGATTGTGACACTCACTGGAACAGGATTATCGGATTGGGGTAGATGGAGAGAGATCATCAGACCAGCACTGGACATGCCGAGTATGAGGCAACTTTGTGACACCGACAGATGATATCAAACAGGCAGCTGGGTATACAGTCTGGAGCTCCAAGAACATCTGGGCTAAGGTCAGGTCTGGGAGCCCCAGGAGAACAAAGAGTAACTGAAGTCGTGAGCACAGATGAGATCAGCCCAGGGAGAGAGTATAAAGTGAAGAAGAGAAGGAGCCAAGGATGGAGACGTGAGGAGCCTCAAAGTTCAGGGGCCAGGGAGAAGAAAGTCAAAATGGCAAGGACGAAGAAGGAACGGCCTCCGAAGGGTATACGCATGTGAGAGAAACAGGGCTGTGTTGTTGAAAAAACCAAGGTTTCAAGAAGCCAGTGGAGGGTAAAAGAAGTGAAATAAAAAATGAAGTGTTGATTAGACTCGGCAGCACAGATGTCACAGGGTTAGTAAAGCAGAGGGAGTAGCAACCAAAGAGAAAGAAGCTGAGGAATTAATGGGCTACTAAGCAGTCAACTTTTGTGACATTTGGCTATGAAGAGGGAGAGGTGAAACCAAAAGACAGAGTTTCCAGGGGTTGTTGTTGCTATTATTTTCATTAAAGGGGAGCTTGGAGTGTGCCCAAATGCTGACGGGCAGGAGGGTTACGAAGGTGGGGCCAAGGATGAAGGACAGCTCCACGAGGCGGGTGAGCACGGTACCCCCAGCTCACACAGTTCACTCATCCTCCAACCAACCTCACTCCTAAAATTATACCCATTAAAGAACAGCTCAAATTTCATGTCCTCCCCCTCTGTGAACCTCACTTAATTTCTCTAGCTCTTGGGGACCCTTCTCTGCAACCCCACGGGATATCATGTTTTCCACATTTGTTTGACCACAAAACCCTTCATAGCAGGTTCCACAGAGTATGCACTGGGAAGTGAAAACCCTGCTTCCTGTCCAGCTCATGCCCTACCCCTCAGCACCAGCTTTCCTAACCACACCACCACAAGTACTCCTTCCTCGTAAAGTCCTGGCTAATTCCATCACTTAGCACTAAGTAGTTAAGACCCTAGGATGTGAGCTCCAAGAGTGTGGGGACTTGTCTGTCTGGTTCACCACTGTATCCCCAGTGCCCAGTAGGGAGGTCACTGAGGAAATGTTTCCTGAATGGAGTCATTAAAACGGATGCTCTATTACTCCTCAACTGTAAATGCTCGAAGAGCAGGGACTACATCTTCAGCCTATTTATACACAGTGCCCTACGAAGTAGACATTGAATAAACTTGATAACATAATGATGGTTATGTGATATTATGGCCTAATATCACAATGGAATTTAAAAGAAAACTTGACAATATACCTTGACACTGATGAAAAAGAATGAAAAACCTCTGTATGTTTCTTAACTCTAATTTTAAAAAATAACAATAGTAGTCCTCAAAATACTAAAACATTTCCCCATATTCCAAAATTTAAGAAAACCCTTCAAAACAATTGAATTACCTTTCCCCTGTTTATTAAAATTATTTTATAAATTCATGTAACACTCTAAAATCTCAGTGCCTGTTATAAAATTTATCTGAATGCTGCAGTTAAATACTTTTACATCTTGATAACACGCAAGAGCACGTCAGTAAAGGCA
>VMDR010030285.1:0-12438 GCA_007922815.1 Macrotus californicus
AATATCTTAATGCTAAAAGTAGCAAAAACTAACTTCATGAACAGGCTTGTTCTCTCATTAAAAGGTGGCCTCTATATAAGTCAAAATCTACCATGAAAATAATGTGGGCCATTTTAAAAGACAAACAGGTGAATTATTACACAACGTATAAACAATAGAACTGAGTAAAACCACTAATATTTAGTTTATAGAGATTAATTTTATAAAATAGCATAATGTAAAATCTTCAAAGACCACTGCTTTCACAGGCAACAAAAAAGATTTACAATTTTATAATTGTTAAAAATGTAATATAAAATAGGAAATTCACAGATATGTATCCATATATACGTATATGTAAAATACATAAGGATATAAATATGTTCAACTCAATAGCTCACATCTTCATTATCTTTTACAGGTTATGGTTTCAAGTACTTCTAATTTAATTAACCCCACAAAGGCCAGGTTTATGGTTTTTAAGTGACATGCTCTACAAATACGTTTATATGATTTTGTAAAAGTTCTTATTTTTGCAATACCATGGCTTTTCAGACACTTGATACCAATAAACAGAGCTTCACTGGCATAAACGTGCTGAGGATTTTCTAAAACATGCCGTGGCCCATACCATGTTACTGGTCTAATATATCTATTGAAAAACTAAGATGTAATCTCTTCTATGGCTGTGTTTTGGCCAAGTAGTGGCATATGAAACATGCAATGTCCAATAATTTGCTCCTCATAAAAATGTGAGAATAGAGTTTTTAAAAGTGTTTTGAATGATTACTTTTATTATCATAGTGATTCAAGGGTTGTGACTGACAACAGCAAGTCTGAGCAGCTCAGATATGATGTCACTTTTGTCATAAACTTTTATTCTTATCCCTTTCTTTTAAAGATCCAGTGATAAATGAAAGGTGTTTTTAGGAGGTGGATCAAGAAACGAAATCAGTGAATAAGGCTCCCTACCAGTTACCTGTTACCGAGAACAGGGACTTTCCTAGGGGGAGAGGATGCTGCAGAAAGGAGTTCAATAAGAGGTGACGGTAAAGAGAGTGATAATTACCAACAAATGCTTCAACAAAAACCAGGAGACAGGGTTAAGGTATATTTCCATAAAACTCCAGCAGGATTCTAAGCCATCTGTATTTATTTACTAAGCACTGAGAAGTATGTTGAATGTAAATAAATCTTTGATTTATTACTAGAGACTATTATTACTTTCTGCAGTAAACATGCTGATTAACAATTATAATTGCATGTATTATTAATGTGAAAACCGCAGAAAAGTTATTTTCAGTTACAGGCTCAAAGTCACTGGAGGAGGGTGCTTTATTTGTTATTAAATACTGGATATAAGCTTACTTTTTGAAGATTTCTCTTTTTGTTTTAAGAGTAAAGTGTAGCAAAGCAGTCTGATTAACTGGGGTTCTTGGTCTGGTTCCGGTTAATTCTTACTGGCTGTTAAGGATATTTATAGGCATTGTAAAACTCAATTTTCAAAAGATACAAAAAATTTAAATGTCTGCATCCAGTCCTGAAAACTATTACTCTCCTTGTTGCTGGGACAAGTTGCCACACTCTTTCGAGATTCATATTTTTCAATAACGACAATAATGCAACTTGTGTGATTACTAATATAACAGGAGGTGTAGGGTGAGAGGCCCCCCAACAGGCCTAGTGGCATGGGGGCTGGGGGGAGCAGCAGGGCAGGGACTGAGAGTTGTTTTGCATATCAACAGGAGGCTAGCTAGGGAGATGGGCAAGACTTTGACCCACGATGTAACTGGGAGGCAGCTCCCCAGCTATAAGCCCTGTGCAAGAGCTTGGAGATGGTTGGCTCCACACCACAGGGCCTTAATTGCCTGGACTAACTATGGCAGCCACAAAAGGCAGAGAATATGGGAGTGCTGGCAGGTGTATCAGACTGTGAGAGAAGTCGGAAACGGGGTTATACAGGAGGTTGCAGGCTGAGATTTATACTAAAGGTGGTCCACCACAAGGGACAAAATATATTGCGAGACAATGGGGGACATTGCAAGACCATGTGGGAAGAAAAGGGGTGAAAGGACTCCCACTGGTGGGCCACGAGGAGGTGCCACATGGTTTTGGGTTAAGAACTAGAGATTGCAGTGACAGCTCACGGTGCTGGGGACTGCAGGAGACCTGCCCAGCCACGCACAGATTAATGGGATGAACCAGGAGTCTAGCTGAGCTATGGACTTCTACTTCTCTTCCTGAGATACAGTACCTGTGACTGGCCAGGATTGGCAAGGGGAGGCAGGACTATGTGTGTGTTTGTGAGTGTGTTAAAGGGACTTTGAGATTTAATGGTAACATTCCACCATTACACTAAACCTGTATAACTTCTGCATAAGTAATTCCTTTCCTTTTTACCAAACTCTGGCATTAAGAGCCACAATTCCTACCTGGCAGCTGGGGCAGGGGGCCTGTTTCAGTAACAGTATCTGGGCTCCCGAATGTGTCCATTCTGTAACACTAAGACTCTTCTTTCCTCAAGATTCAAATAAAACATCTATTTTTCTCTCTTGCACAAACATCTCAGTCAATATTAACATCTCACTCAATAGTAAAGCCTTTCCACAATGAAGGATTTCAAAATAAATATGAAAAATTGAAAGTAACCAGAACAGAAAGTTAAAAAGAGAGAGAAATTTCATTTAACGAAAGGTCTAGCTTTTAACTTCTGAGTAGAATTTCAAAACTTTTACAACATTTTATTCCCATAATCCATTTTATGTTTTATTTTTTTAATCTTCATGTAAAGATGTTTACTGATTTTTAGAGAGAGGGGAAGGGGGAGAGAGAGCAAAACATCAACATGAGAGAGAAACACTGATGAGCTGCCTCTCCTATGCACCCCAACCAGGAATCAAACCCACATCCTAAGTATTGTGCCCTGACTGCACACTGAACCCACAACCTTTTGGTGCATGGGACAATGTTCCAACTGAGTCACTGGTCAGGGTCCTATAAATCCATGTTAGATAGCAATTTACCTTTGGGAAATATCTAAATAATTGTTTACCAGTTGCTTTTTGGCGAACAGTATTTCTTGCTTTCTCAACTCCTGGTGCCCCAGATGTGGTGGCACTCCTAAATCGCATTGGCTCAATCACATCTGGGTGGCTCCTCCAGCTGAGAGAAAAGGATCTCCCCACAGTGGTTCCTTTCTGAGAATCTAGAATGCAGCCTGATAAAGGATAAGATAAGAAAAAAAAATCTAAAGGCTGAATTCATTATTATTCATTTTATAGCCTATGTTGCTCAGCAAATTTCATACCTACAATTATGTATAATCAGCAGCTTCTCTTGTTGCAAATTAGGTACCAATTCCTCATATTGTAATTTAGGAAGTTATTCATGCACAGGTAATCTAAGCATTCAGATTGACAAAGTATTTTTCAAGCATCTATCTCCAACAGTCTCATGAAAATTACCATATCTTCATAGTACTCCAATATACAAAAAAAACACATCAGTAAACCTCTCTCAATATAAGAACAATGTCAAATGAATTTATACCGCTGCTCCAAAAACTTTCATAAACCAGAAAATTAGACATCTGATTTTAGACTAGTATTCCACCCTATAGGCGCCAACCTCTCCACAAATACCCAAAAGAAATTTATGTCTATAATCTCTAATTAGAAACAACCAAATGAACAAGGAAAATGACAATCTACAAATGATACAAAATCCTATTTTAACGAAGCTCCAAAACAATAAAATATTACAGCTCTGCAATTCAGATTCTCTTCTTTCCTCTCATATTGCTCTGGTCATATATTTCAAATGTGTGGTCAAGAATCCAAAAGAAATACAGGAGAAAAGAGAATGAGACACTAAGAGACTTCTGCACAGGTAAAACGTGGTTGTTGGCTGCCACCTGTGGCTTGTTTTCACACTCAGGTTCCTCTCAGAGTGTATTTTATTTCCACCAATCCAGTGCTTAGAAGGCAAGTACTTCTATAATGAATATTTAAATCTATTTTTAGAATAAAGCAATACAATAAATCAGAAATATATTCCATACTCATTAACTAAATAAAATTTGTTCTATATTGTTCCAAAAATAGTGTTTCTGAAGTTGTTTACCTTTATAAGACACACCTATCTGTTCCCATGACTCTGTTCACACAGTGAGAGGAAAAAATATAGTGGGGGTTGAGGGGGAGGGTAGATTACAAGAATTTTAGGAGGCAAGGAATGTGCTGATTTTGAGAAAATCCTGACCTCCTGTCTCAGCAACTCCCCTCATCCTGAAAGTCACTCTCCTCTGGGCTGAGAACCAAAGTTTTAGACAGCCAAGTTTATCGTCTTAGGCCTGGATTTATATAGAGGCCCTCAGAGATGCTACAGAGCACAAGACAGAGACCAAAGGCCCAGGCTCTTGGCTCCCTGACCCTACTTCAATCCCAAATCTCCAGTTTAATACAGTTTTTAGGAAGGGCTCTGTATAGTTTCCAAGGGGGAGAAAAAGGGATATGCTGCTAAAATACGTTAGAAAATCCTTAGTCTAAATCTAAACTAAACTCTCTCACTGGAATACTATGTGGAAAACTACTTTGTTTTGGCTTCTTACTAACTTGCTTTTATTAACTGATGCTTTGGTAAGTCAGTCACAGACTGCAATGAAGATATTATAAGAATCAGCCATATTAATCAATGCAACTCATTCACACTTACCAGTGTGCATATTCTCTTTTGTCCTCTTTCCCACACTTACGGCTTCATCATGTGACTTACTTTGGTAGCAAGTCTGAGCAAGCAGAGATTTAAAATGTACTCATTGCCTAGTCACCCCTGACAGCTAGCCAGCCCCTAAAAGTAGAGAACTGTCTAGCTGACAATTCAGTCTAACTTAGTGATTTTGAATAGATGTCCTATGGCACACCAGTGTGCCACAAGAATTTTTAAAACATGTAATGCCTGATTTAGTCAGGGGCACTGATCTCTTTTCCCTTAGACTGGCAAATAAAAAACTGACAACAGCCAACACAACAATAGCCATCCTATGTGAATGTCCTGTCTTGAATCGTAAATATACAGGTTATATAATAGAGTTGCATTTTATTAACCATGTTGCATAATAAGGTTGTGTCTGACTGGTTAATCTTGGTACTAGAAATCCTTATATACAAGTATAGGCATCTAATTTTTAAAAAGTCACTTTGGAGCAAAAAGGCTAGGTAATTATTATTATAACTTTTTCCATAAATCAATCAAAATTATATCTTTTTGTCACATCAGCAACAAATGTATTTTTTGGCATGTTGCATAATTTTAGCAATTCGTTTATGTGTACCATGAGATGAAAAAGGTTGAAAATCACTGGTCTAGCTGACTGCAAACACAGGCATGAATCCAGCAGAAGAACTGCCCAACTAAGTCTGACCCAAACTTTCAACACATAAAATCATTACTAAATAGATGGTTATTATTTTCAGCCACAATGTTTTGGGGTGATTTGTCACACAGTAAAAGATAACTTACACAACATATAATAAGGCTACTGAAGAGGTTGTAGTGTACCACAGAAGGCAATGTACCCTTTATAAGTCTTTGAAGGAGAAAGTCGTATCACCTAAGCAAGTACTCTCTGATTCTCTGATGTAACCTTGTGAAGATCAGAGTCAAATCTGAGGCTGCCTTCCCACCTCTCTAGCAAGCATATAAGGCTATGGCACGCAATTTGGCATTTTAACCATACCTGTAGCTCTACCCCTTTCATTTTGCCCCAATGTCCTTATGAATTTTGTCTACTGCTCTATAAGTATTTCTATGAGCTGCCTCAAAATCTTTACACAGTAAATTGGGGAACAAATGAATAATTCTAAGAATTGTGTCACAGCCTTAAAAACAGTAATGAAGACGGGGATGCCAAATTGTCATCCCCAAAGAAACCACCACTGATGTTTCCACTTTGATCTGATTCTAGGTATTAAATCAATTTTTACCTCAAAACACATCAAAGCCAAAATGACTCCCATCTGAAGTATTCAGAATTTTTACACCTTTCCTAGGGAGGCAATAGAATATGTCTTACTAGTGTGTCATTTTGAGTTGGACTTGCTTTAATACTTCTTAGCTATGTGACCTTGAATGAGTTAATCACTGTAGACTGTTCTTCAGTTTCTTTGTGATACGGGGATAGTCAATAGTATCTACCTCATAGGAAATCATGAGGGTGAAGAGAGAGAATATGTACAAAGCACTAGCCATCATTATTGTTTTTTACTACTATCCCCTTTGTCTTCCTTCTTCTTCCACAGCCTCCTCACAAATTTATCATCCTCATTAAGGGGACAGAATACCATAAGACAGAATCTAATGGCCCCATTGAAGACACTGTCTGTCTATATGGCTGGTTCAGTTTATTATGAAATTTCATCATACTCCTTTCCCGGTGTCTTAAACATCTGGGGTTACCTTGTAAGAATGGAAATACCTTTGCCTCGTTGTTTCTTTTCCTTCTGTTCACTTAATTTGTCCAGAGGTAAGTTTGTCATCTCAACTCCATAAACAGTTCTTGCAAGCACTGCAGTCAAGGAATCCATAATGTTGGCCCATTCATTTATGAGTTCCTCCCACTCTGTGAGGGAGGACAGCACACCAAGAAATTCATCCCAGAGCTCTCGAGAAATGTACACACAGAGGTTTGCTCGGATCCAAGCCACAATCAGCGTCTAAAACCAACCAACCAAGTGAGAGAATTCATTATTTTCATTTGGAAAAAATATAATTTTTGACAAAATATTTTAAATTACTAATAACAAAGTGAATTTTACAATAATAAGTGCTTTTGGACTCTGTCTTGTAATTTCTCAAAATCCATTTGATTAATAACTGTAATCAAGATTTGAGCTACTGTGAAGTTAGTTATCATTATGAACAATGCTACTAGTCCAAAATTACGAACAAAGTTACTAATTCAAAACTGGTCCTCTTATAATTGGGGAGAAGAAAAAGCTCTTTGTACAACAACTATTCTGTTTCCTGAAACAGCTCTTCCTATCGTTCTCTACAGTGGTGACTTTAGACGTCATCTTCTGCACGTGAAACTCCAACCTCACCAACTCCTCCCTGACTTTCAGCAGATGAACTCACTGCAGACTTAAGAGAAAACATAATCCATTAAACAAGATGCCTCTGACCTCTGTCCTCCAGGGCACATGTCTGCCGAGCTTCTCCACCACCTGCAGGCTCTGCTCTTTATATGTGTCCCCACTCGGCTCTAGAACTCTGGCTCAGCTCTGCCTCTCCTTTATCTCCAATCCAGCCTATCTCCTCAGCTCTTCTCATCAGCATAAAATACTCCAATTATTCCACATCTTAAAAAAAATGTTCCCTTGAACAAAGATTATGAAGATTCCCCCTCTAGCAATAGCCCCATTCTCCCCCTTTCAAAGCCAAATTTCACACTTACTCCATCTGCACTTACTCATCTCCTAGTCAACCTCTTGGCTTTCACCCTCCTAGGCCATCCCACCTTTTGCCTGGGTTTTGATCTCCATTCTCATGGCTCCGGTTATCATTTGTGTACTGTTGATTTCTGAATCTCCACGTTCAGCCCAGACCTCTTTGCTGGTTTCCTGACCTATCTGCTTACTAGATATCTCTACCTGCATGTTCAGCAGGCACCTGTAATACAGCATAATAGTACAAAGAATTCAATTTCTTCCACTGACATTCTTCCAATCCCTCGACCCAGTCTCTCCTGCTCCTCTAGTAGCCTTCAGTTTCCATAGTTCTCTGCACTTCCCCAATCAGAGCACTAACTGCCCTTTTCCTTAGGAGTCTATTAATTTCTCTGTGTCCCTCCTCTAGTCTTACAATCTACAGCATAACTGGTCACATGGGCAACCCTACTAGACTCCTATGCATATATTCTGGATATTTCCTTACCTTGAAATTGTAAGTTCCTTACCTCTGCCAAAATTTTCCACATCCTTTAAAATTCAAATCAAAATAATTTCTACCCAATCAAGACACAAATAGGCTCTCAGTGTCATCAAGAGTTATGCTGTTCATGGAATAGGGATAAATTTTCTTTTTAATTAAAAGAAAAATTTTTCTTTAATATACATGTAGGAAAATTTTGAGAAATAGAAAACAGTCTATAATTAGGCAGGACTGTTCTGACCATCTGAAAATCATATTTAAAGTGACCCTTATGCAATGTACCTGCTTCCTATGTTTTAATTCACGTTTACTACACTTATTAAAGGCATAAAAATTTTAAAGTTGAGCTAAATTAGTTAAATATATTGAAAACAAAGTTTTAAACTCATACTTTAAATCTGATTCTAAGAGAAATAAGTTTTTTAAAAGTTAAGAACAATGAGACTTCTGGCCAAGATGGAGGTGTAGGTACACACACCCCTCACAAAACCGTAAGAACAATCTCAACTAACCTCAAAGCAAAAACAACCAGAACTGCCAGAAAAATCAAACTGTATGGAAGTCTGACAATTAAAGATTTAAAGAATTATTCATCTGGACAGGTAGGAGGGGCAGAGGTGGGGAGCGAGGGCAGAGAGGATGTGATGTGGAGGTGGCCAGATGGTGGTGGTGGTGGCTAGCAGAATGATGGTCCCACATTCACATGTGGCAGATAAAAACGAGGAGGGACACCTGGAGAGCAAGAGATCCCAGTCCCAGGCCAGACAGCGCAGTCCAGGGTCCCAGTGCGGGGAAATAAAGCCTCATAACTTATGGCTGTAAAAACCAGTGTGTGTTGGGGCCATGGAAGAACTGGCCAGTCTCTCAGAAGTGTCCATTTAAAGGACCCCCATGGTCCTAAACATATGCAAACCACATACTCTGGGAACTACCAGTAGCACAACAGCTAGAGGGGCACCAGTAGCTTACGGGGAAGTGGGTGAAGTGACTGGAGATGTGGCAAGGGCTGCACAAGTGGCATTGTCCCCTCTCTAACCCCTACCCCACATACAGCACCACAAAGCTGTGAAGTGGGGTGACCCACCCTGGTGAGTAACTAAGGCTCCTCCCCTTACAATGTAACAGATGCATCAAGACAGGGAGTCAAAACAGCTCTATGAAAAAACACAGAAAAATGGGAGGCTGCCAAATCGAGGAGACAAAGAAATATGGCCCAAATGAAAGAACAGAGCAAAACTAAAAAAAAGAACTAGGCAAAATGGAGATAGCCAGCCTATCAGATACAGAGTTCAAAACACTAGTGATAAGGATGCTCAGAGAACTCACTAAGTATGGCAAATGCATAAGAGAAGAAATGAAGGCTACACTAAGTGAAATAAAGAAAAATCCACAGGGAACCAACAGTGAAGGGAAGGAAGTGGGGTTCAAATCAATGATTTGGAACATAAGGAAGAAATAAACAGTAAACAGAAACAGAATGAAGAAACAAGAATTCAACAAAAAAAGGAGAGAGTAAGAAGACTCTGAGACACCTCCAAAAGTGCCAATATGTAAATAAATAGGGATGTCAGGAGAAGAGGAAGAGCAAGAAATTGAAAACTTATTTGAAAAATCTTTCCCAATTTGCCTAAGAAAATAGACATACAAGTTCAGGAAGCACAGAGAGTCCCAAACAAATTGGACTCAAAGAAAAACACACCAAGGCACATCATACTTAAAATGCCAATGGTTAAAGATAAAGAGAGAATCTTAAAAGAAGTAAGAGAAAGGGGGAGAGTTACCTACAAAGGAGTTCCCATTAAGACTGTCAGCTGTATTCTCAAAAGAAACCTTATAGGCAAGAAGGGGCTGGAAAGAAGTATTCCAAGTTATGAAAGGAAAGGACCTATATCCAAGATTACTCTATCCAGCAAAGCTATCATTTAGAAAGAAAGGGCAGATGAAGTGCTTTCCAGACAAGGTAAAGCTAAAGGAGTTCATCATCACTAAGCCCTTATTATATGAAATGTTAAAAGGACTTATTTAAGAAAAAGAAGATCAAAACTATGAACAGTAAAATAATAACAATCTCACAACTATCAACATCTGAATCTAAAAAACAAAATAAGCCAACAACTAGAACAGGAACAGAATCATAGATATGGAGAGCATATAGAGGGTTATTAGCAGGGAGGGGAAGGGGAAGAATGGAGGACAAGGTACAGGAATTAAGAAGCATAATTGGTAGATACAAAATAGACAGAAGGATGTTAAGAACAGTATTAAGAAATGGAGAAGCCAAAGAATGTACATGCATGACCCAAAGTCATGAACTAAGATGGGGGGATTGTTGGAGAGAAGGGAGCTACCGGGAAGAGGAGGCAAAGGGGAAAAAAACTGGGACAACTGTAATAGCATAATCAATAAAATATACTTAAAAAATAAGTAAGTAAATAAAATTAAAGTTCTGGCCAAGATAGAGGCATAGGTAGAAACTCTTTGCTTCCTCGCACAACCAAAAAGAGGAAAACAACCAATCTAAAATCAATAAACAACCAAAAGCGCCAGAAAATCAAACTGCGTGGAACTCCAACAACCACGGAGTTAAAGAAACAGTCAAACAGAACAACCAGACTGGTAAGGCAGAGGACAGAGAGAACCCCAGGTGAGGCGGCGGACCGTGGGGGCCCTGGGGCTGGATGAGAAACCATGCGAGGCAGTGGACCATTCAGGGGGAGCTGGTTGCGGCAATGTGGCAGGATGCGCAGGAGGGGCTGACTTAAGGGGAAACTGAGACTCAGAGGTGGCTGTGGAGTACAGTGCTTGCCTGGGTGGGAGAAACTCCCAGTCTCACAGGAGAGTTCATTGAAAAGTGGGCTAGACATGAGCAGGGGAGCTGCACTGTTCCCTCTCTGGCCTCTCCCCCACAAGCAGTGCCACAGTGCAGCAAGGAGGGTTGCCCTGCCCAGGTGAATACCTAAGGTCCTGTCCCCTTGCAACAAAGAAATAGGGCCACAATGAAAGGACAGAGCAAAACTTCAGAAAGAGAGCTAAGTGATAAGGAGACAGCCAACCTATGTGATGGAGAATTTAAAGCCCTGGTAATCAAAATGCTCACAGAACTGATTGAGCTTGGTCGCAAAATGAAAAAACAAATGAAAGAGACTCAAAATGAAATAAAGCAAAATATTCAGGGAACCAACAATGACAGGAAGGAAACCAGGAC
The DNA here is from genome assembly GCA_007922815.1 of Macrotus californicus. Lineage (NCBI taxonomy): Eukaryota > Metazoa > Chordata > Mammalia > Chiroptera > Phyllostomidae > Macrotus > Macrotus californicus. The sequence continues at coordinate 11,114 of VMDR010030285.1, forward strand.
TAAAATCAACGATTTGGAACAAAAGGAAGAAATAAACATCCAACTGGAACAGAATGAACAAACAAGAATTCAAAAAAGTGAAGAGATTCTTAAAAACCTCTGCAATAACCTGAAACGTTCCAAAATCCAAATCATAAGGGTGTCAGAAGGAGAAGAACAAGAAATTGAAAACTAATTTGAAAAATACTGAAGGAAAACTTCCCCAGTCTGGCAAAGGAAATAGACTTCCAGGGAGTCCAGGAAGCCCAAAGAGTCCCAAAGAAGTTAGACCCAAACAGGAACACACCAAGGCACATCATCATTAAGTTACCCAAGATTAAAGACAAAGAAAGAATCTTAAAACCAGCAAGAGGAAAGGAAAGAGTTACCTACAAAGATATGCCCATAAGGCTATCAGCTGATTTCTCAAAAGAAACCTTACAGGCAAGAAAGGGCTGGAAAGAAGTATTCCAAGTCATGAAAGCCAAGGACCTACACCCAAGATTACTCTATCTAGCAAAGCTATCATTTAGAATGCAAGGGCAGAAAAAGTGTTTTCCAGAGAAGGTCAAGTTAAAGGAGTTCATCATCACCAAGTCCTTATTATATGAAATGTTAAAGGGACTTATCTAAGAAAAAGAAGATAAAAACTACGAACAGTAAAATGACAACAAACTCACAATTATCAACAAAAGAACCTAAAAAAACGAAGGAAAGAAAAACAACAAAAACAAAAACTAAGCAAACAACTAAAACAGGAAAAGAATCAGAGAAATGGACCTCACATGGAGGGTTTTCAGTGGGGAGGGGGAAGGGAGGAATGGGGGGAAAAGGTACAGGGAAGAAGAAGCATAATTGGTAGGCATTAAATAGACAGGGAGAGGTAAAAAATGGTATAGGAAACAGAGAACTCAAAGAACTTACATGTATAATCCATGGAGATGAATTAAGGGGGGAAATGCTGGAAGGTTGTGGGGTACAGGGTAGAAGGGGAATAAAGGGGGAAACTAGGAAAACTGTAATAGCATAATCAATAAAATATACTTAAAAAATAAAATAAAAATAAAAAGTTAAAAAAAGGAAAAAATAAATAAAATTAAGAACAATGCAAATTAAAAATTAAAACAATTTTTACCATTTATCAATACTTTATTATATATTTTTATTGTGACTAAAATGTTAGCTTCTGCTTATTCACTTTTACACTCCTATTTTCAAAATGAGTTTGAGGCTATTACCATAAAGTGCATATACACAATAAATGTCATAAATAGTCGATCAAAAATAAAACCCTAAGTAGAGTACAAGGGGAAAGCAGGGACTAGCACTGTTACCGGTACTCAGGT
>VMDR010030286.1:0-12440 GCA_007922815.1 Macrotus californicus
AAGCAACAAAAGAAATCAGCAAACAAAATACAACCAGAGACATTGAAATTAAGAACAATCTAACAATGGCCAGAGGGGAAGGGGGAGGGAATAGTGGGGGGAAGGGTTTTCAGGAACCACTATGGGGGACACATGGACATAACCAAGGGGGCGGGGGGGAGTGGGGGAGGGGGGTGGGATTGGCTGGGGTGGGGGGAGAGTGGTGGGGGGAAAATTCAAACTGTAATTAAACAACAATAAAGTAATTTTTAAAAAAAAGAAAAAAGATGAGAGAAATTTTAGTATGTTTAAATAAGGAATATTAGGATATTTTTCCAAGAGCTTGAGAAAACTTGAAGACATCATAAAATCACAGAATGTAAGAGGAAAAAAATTAATCGATTAAGAAATTGATCAATTTAGGAAAAATATTAAAGCTATACATGGAATCTATGGTACAAAGGGGTTTTATCTCTCTGTACGAAAGATCCTTGCTCTATAATCTGAGGGGTTGGGGAAAAATCAGTAGTTTCTAACCACTACCAAGAACTTCTCTTTACTTCTTTCCCTCATGATCTCCTTTGGTTATTTCACACTGAAAGGGAGTTCTGATTAATAATTACATATGTTTGCTTAATAAAACAATCATACTAAACAAATGCATATTAGTTGGGAAATCTAAGGCTCAAAAAGATTAAGTTTTTTAAAATAGGTGTCATTTTCTTAACATGAAGAAACTGGTCCAAATTAACATAGGAAATTAATAGAGACAATTCCAAACCATGGATCAAAAGTAAAAAATTAAAAAGTTTTTGGAAGATAATGAAGAAGGCATAGTTTTCTCTTCCAATTAGAAATAATAAGCAACAGTAAATCCCAGAGAACTGGGTGGGGGGACCTGCATAAGGAAGTCACAGTCCAGCCACGAAGCAAATTAAGCTGTGGCGTGACATTAAGCAACTGATGTACAGGAGAACCGATCTGAACTTCACACTAGGGTCGTTCTTTCCTTAATGTGACAGAAACATTTAATATCTTCAAAAGTTAAATGGGAAAAGTATTATTAGAAGAAAAGACTGCATAGGAGTTAGAAGAGTGTAATGATTAACAGCATAGGGTCTGAAGCCAGACTGCCTAGACTCAAATAACAGTCACACCAATTACTGAATGACTCTGTACCTCATGCTAAACCTAGTATATGAGTCATCGTGATACTATTGTACCTTCTTGCTAAAGTTGACGTGAGCATTAAATAATAAGTACTCAGACTAGTTCCTGGCTCAGAGTAAGATCTGGGTATGTATTTGCTATTGTTATTACCATTATCATTATTATTATTATTTGATATATGAACAATGAAGCTTAAAAGCAATGGGGGAAAACACAAAGGTGTAACTCCATAGGAAAATACAAGAACCCTAGTAGATAAATGTGCAAGGAAGAGAAATAAATTAAAAGTAGAAAAACATACAGATAATTTTAAATGCTAGTCTTTTAAAAATGAGTTACATACACTAGTATGGATAACATGACCATAAGGCCAAGGGGGTAAAAGCAAGCCATGGAGACTACACAGCAGATGATACCATTTATATAGAGTTCCAAAACATGCAGACCTAACCACAAAATATGCAGAGATATACCAAGGACAAAACTATAAGGAAAGCAAGAGTTTATCAGTCATCATTTGGGCTAGGTGATAATCACAAAACGCATGACTATGTTGACCTCTAGCAGAGGTCACACAGACAGCCTCAGTACTCCACTTCTGCTGAGCAGGTGTGTGCAGGTTTTAAAAATGTATTATTTATGCTGTACGTAGATAGTCTCTTTGTGTAAGACATGGTATAATAAAGGGGCAGAAACTTACTAATACATGTTAAAGGCAAAAGAAGATACTTTAAAAAGAGAGAGAAGGTATTCTTTTTTTATTGTCAAATTAGTAAAGGTTTTTTTTTCTTTAAAACTCAATGGAGAAAATCTTCTTTAATGATAAAAACAAATTAATTAGTTTTAAAAGTTAAATATAGTTCTAGGTTGGTCAAAGGCAAATTCTACTGGGAGTGTATCCTGATAAGAGAGGACTTTCCCATCTGAAATATATCATCAATCCTAAATAAATTATTCTCAGCTGTACAGTTAGAACAGCTGATAATATCTAGTGCTTAATGTCATTAATTCAGATAGGATATTTAATATGATGCTTCTAATAACACTGTAATCTATCCTCTAAAAAAATACTAAATCTTTAAACGGGTTATGTAACTTTGCCTATGGATCAAATTTCTGGGCACACTGGCGTATGAAGTTCAAACATAAGATCTTCATCATAGAAGAACATTTAATATAATCTTGTGTATTAATGATGAGAAGACACAATCTTGTATAATTTATTAATGATGTATCCATTAGAAATTATGAAAGCTACCTGAAGACTTTTAGACAACCTGTAGATTACAGAATCTTAAAGTAAAAGCAATATCAAGTATTACCCAGTCCAGCTCCTTCATTTTGCAGATATGAAAACTGAGGCAGAGGAGCTGAAACGCCTTAGGCAAGAACGAGACTAGGAAAACCCAGTCTCCCAATGTTCTTTTCATCACACTACACTGACACCCTTGCAACATGAACATATATACAAGGATGCCAATATTCTCACGAGTATGCAGTTTCTCAAATGGCTCTGCACATGGGTAATCATCTTATGCCTCCAACCTATCCTCTCCCCAACCCCTAAGTGTTCTGACTAGAAGGCCTAGTCACACACCAAGAAATCAGGAACAAAAACTACAGTGCATGTACTTTTTCCGTTTTGTTCTCAATTGCTATGAGAACAGAACTCCAAGACCAGTTGTTCCCCACTGTCCTATCTAATCTCTTAGACTGTTTATAGAAATACATGGTCAACCCTTCCTTCCTTACACACCACTGACCTAAAATAACATTAAGTGTCCATCTGTAGAAGTCACTATAGATCTCTCCAAACCCCAACCATGCCCAGACTGTCTGACAACCAAACACAATATATAAACAAGAGAAATGAAAAAGCAGACATAAAATTCAGGGCTCTCTGGTTTTTATGAGGTCTTGCCTGGTATTTTTTAAACACTCTAACATGTAGCACAGGCTTATTTTCAATTTTGCACTAAGTTTGACATATCCCCTAAAGGATTGGTTGGGTTTTTTCCTTTGTTTCTTTTGAGTTTTTCTGTTTGTTTGTGGGGGATTTTTGCCTTTAAATAAAATATGGTTTCTTGAGCTGACTCAAGAATCCATAAAGATTCATTGTAATAAATGGATAAATTCACAGTAATAAAAGGCAGTTTTGCCATGGCCCAAATGAGGATTCAGTAGGTATGTGCTTATATGCAAATCAACTACTACATTTCTTCTTAAAAACAGCGTGATAGCCCTAAGAGTGATGCTCATATACCTGAAAATACAATGTTTTAAAGTATTCACATGCTAATCCCTGAGACAGTTCGATAGCCCAGTCCTGGCATACAGTGCGCTGCCTGGCATAAAACAAGCAACTTTTTTAAGAGGATGTTGGAACCGAGTTTTCCTGTCATTCTAAAATTTCAGTTATGGCTCAAATTTTGAAGCAAAAGTGAGATCACAATAAGCAGCTGGAAATTCAGAGTAGAAGCTCCCTGAGGATACACAAAGCAAGAAATCAAGTACTATTTGTAAACTCTGTAAGTCACAATTTTTACATATGCGTGCTTTCCAAACATATGAGAATGCTTTTTATATTTTAAAAAACACATTTCAAATGTGATAGTGGCTTTTTGCTATTATGTATTTTCTCAGCTCACAGCTAACAAAGCACCAGTAGTATATGGGAGAATCACTTTTTTAAACTGAGTATGAAATTACTCTTAACCCTGTATAATAAACATAAATTATATCACTTTAGACAAATTTACCAACAATGTATTGTTTTTAGGAACATAAAATCGGGATTTAGCAGCTGGTCAGGAAGCCAGGCCCTGAGCACACATGTCCAACACCGGCATCCTTTCTCTATTTCAGCTTCGCGTTTTAACGACATCCAGTCTGTGGACACGAAGCCCTCTCAGTGAGGTAAATTCACTCCATTTTCCTTCAGAAAGTCAGGTATCAAGAAACTGTCCCACTATTTTCAAATCAGCACACAGCTGGGCCACCCAACTACAAAAATGCCAGGTAACAGTGCTATTCCAGGCTATCACTGCCAAGTGTCAGAGGGCTGGGTACAGGTGGCCAGGGTGGTCAACTCAAGTGTATCGGAAGATTGCAGGTAGTACATAAAGAGATAAGAGGAAGAGAACCTGACCGTGGTAATAAAAATGCCCATAGAGAGCACCCTCCCCGCCCCCTGCAAAAACCAAAAAGCCAAGGAGTACTTCACCTGTTGGGAATAACATCTTCACATTCTTGGGGAAAGTGAAGGGAGGAATGGGGAGGAGACTGAGCAGAAGGTGCACATTCAAGGCCAACTGAACACCTACTAGGAACCCTAGAGCACTGAGGGTAGTGAGACCTGATGATGATGAAGACATTTAAGAAGTTAGTCCTCTATTGGAGGAAAGATAAGGAGCCATGAAGGAGGTTAAGCACAGAAGTAGTAGCAACAATTTTGCACTTTAGGCCATTTCGACTATGATACCCTTTGTTCAATGTTTCACATGAACTGGAGTGAGTAAATACTGTCCCCTCAACAAGAAAAGTTCACAGACAGAATGCTATACACTGGGCATTTCTGGAAGCCAGATCAAACTGTTTCTTCTTTCTGATGCACTTTCTAGGCCCTTCCTCTTACTCCAGTCAACAAATGTTTTCTTCTCCCCTTTATTTTTAACCTTCCCTACACACATTTCTGTCCAGATCTCTCCAGGTTAATCTCACATTTCTGATTTTACTACACACCTCCATACGAATGCTCTACCAGCAACTCAAATGCAATAGATCTAAATACTTCTTAACAATACTATACCCAGAACCCTGTTCCAAGTTCACATTCTTTCAACTGCCCAGCCTCAACATTACCTCCTGTTACTCTCTCTTTTTCCCCATTTCCAGTTAATCGCTTATTTCTGTCCAACCTACCTCAGTGACACTTCTCCAACCCTGTGGCCACTAACCCAGCCCAGGTCTTCATTCTCTGAAAAACTCTTAGAACCCTTCATTAATCCAGGGGTTTCTTTCCCAATTCAACTCATCCTCTGAATTATTAGATAATATATGCTATAATTCAGCTCTGATCATAATGTTTCAAGGACCCAAAATATTTAATCTCATAGCTCACCAATCCAGTCCAAATTTCCTAGGCAAGCACTGAAAGTTTTCTATGGTCTGGGCCAAACCTAATTTTCCATCTTTAAACGTTGTCTTCTCACTATTCCCCTTTATATATGCACCAATATTTCTTTTATCCCTACCCTTCTATACGGTCTGGTAAGCACTGGGTGCTCAACAAAAGTTCATTTCCTCCCACACAAGTTTGCTATACTCCTCTCCCCATATCATCCCAATTTACAGAAAAATTAGAATATTCACGGAAAAGCCTGTAAAATCTAGGAAACAGACAAGGACTGAGAAAGAAGAGTGGTGTGACTAAGCTCCAATGTCAAAACAAGAAGGTGGCGACAAAGTAGGATGTCATAAAAACTTCCGAACATTTGAAACAGCTGAAATTGTTACACCTGGGACAACGGGTCCTAACAGCCTGTGAGAATTCTTCTTGATGACTCATTGTTCTAGTAGAACCACAGTCTAGTGAAGAAGGTCAACATGTATGGACTTTACAATGCAAGACGGTAAAACACTGCTCCAACCAAGGAACAAAATGTCTCAGAAGCACAAGGAAATGAAAAATTCTAAGAGATAAAGAAAGCTTCACAAAATACCATATGATGGAGGCCTTAAGGACTTCAACAGGTTAGGAAAGAAAATTATTCCAACCACCAGAAATAGTGTAAAGGGAAGGTATAGGTAGAAAATGCTGGACATGTGAGAGAAACAGGAAAATAAATAATGAAATCTTGGTCCCTAAACTACTAGTATTTTGAATGTCTCTAATGATCACAGTTTTAATGAATTTACATGTTTTTTCAATTTACATTTTTTAAAAACCATTTTTTTCGTTTTTAATTGAATTTATTGGAGTGACACTGGTTAATAAAATTATATAGGTTTCAGGTGTACAATTCTATATTACTTCATCTGAATATTGTATTGTGTTCACTAACCAGTCAAGACTCTTTCCATCACATTTGTCCCCATGCCCTCTTCTATCTCCCCCCAGTCCTCTTTAATTGTTCAATTACCGTTGACAATATTATATTAGTTTCAGGTGTACACCACAGGGATCAGACATTATATACTTACTAAGTGATCGTCCTGATGTATCTCATGTCCATCTGACATCATAGTTATTAGAATAATATTGACTATATTCCCTATGCTGTACTGACCATCCCTATTACTATTCTGTAACTACCAATTTGTACTCCTTAATCTCTTCACCTTTCCCACCCATCCCCTGCAACCCCCCTCCCATCTGGCAACCATCAAAATGTTCTCTGAAAAAAAAACTCTATGTATCTATGAGTATCAGTTCTGCCTTTTCATTTATTTTATTTTTTAGATTCAATTGCTGATATACATGTATTTATTGCCATTTTATTCTATTTTTAATTTTTTCTTTCTTCTTAAAGATGATCCTTTTTAACATTTCACATAACACAGGTTTGGTGGTGATGAGCTCCTTTAGCTTTTTCTTTTTTAAATTTTTTAAATATGTTTATCGATGTTAGAGAGAGAGGGTGAAAGAAACATCAAAGTGAGAGAGAAATATTGAATGGTTGTCTCCTGTACACACCCTGACCAGGTACCAAACTGGCAACCTAGGTAAGTGCCTGTCTGGGAATGGAACCTCTAACCTTGTGATCTACAGGACGACACTTCAACCAATTGAGCCACACAGGGCAGGACTCCTTTAACTTTTTCTTGTCTGGGAAGGTCTTTATATGTCCTTTAATTCTAAAGGATAACTTTGTTGAGTACAGTAACCTTGGTTGTAGGTCCTTGTTTTTCATCACTTTGAATATTTCTTGCCAATCCCTTCTGGCCTGCAAAGTTTCTATTGATAAATCAGCTGACAGTGTTATGGGAGCTCTCCTGTAGATAACTGATTTTCCCTTGCTGCTTTTAAGATTCTCTCTTTGTCTTTAATCTTTTAATTATGATGTATCTTGGTGTGGGCCTCTTTGGGTTCATCTTGTTTGGGACCCTCTGTGCTTCATGGACTTGTATATCTATTTCCTTCGCCAGGTTAGGGAAGTTTTCTGTCATCTTTCAAACAGGTTTTCAAAGTCTTGCTCTCTCTCTTCTTCTGGCATCCCCATGATGTCAATGTCAGTACACTTGACATTGTCTCAGAGGCTCCATTACACTATCTTCATTTTTTTTTTTTGCCGTTCTGATTGGGTGTTTTTTTCCTTCCTTATATTCCAAATTGCCAATTTGATTCTCAGCTTCATCTATTCTACTGTTGATTCCCTGTAAATTATTCTTCATTTCAGTTAGTGTGTCCTCCATTTCTGACTGGTTCTTTTTTATGGTTTCCATGTCCTTTTTTATATTATTAAAGTTCTCACTGAGTTCATTAAGCATCCTTATAACCCGTGTTTTGAACTCAATCTAATAGATTGCTTGTCTCCATTTTGTTTAGTTCTTTTCTGGAGTTTCGTTCTTTCATTTGGGACATATTCTTTGTACCTTCATTTTGGCAGCCTCCCTGTGTTTGTCTCTATGTATTAGGTAGAGCTGGTACATCTCCTGGGCTTGACAGAATGGCCTAATACAGTAGGTATTCTGTTGGGTCCAGGGCGCATACTCCCTGTTCACCTAAGCTGGTGCTCCAGGTGTGCCACCCCCTCTCCCATGTGGAATGTGTACTCCCTCCTGTTGTAGCAGAGCCTTGACTGCTGTTGGCACATCAATGGCAGGCATTTCCCCCCAGGCTAACCAGCTGTAAGGACTGGCTTCAACCACCATGGAGGATCAGCTGTGCAGAGGCTGGACCCACAGAGCAGGACTTACTTTGGCAGGGCTCTGGTGCCTGCTGAGTCAGCCTCTTGAGTGTGAAGGTGACTAGTTGGTGCTTCGATGTAGTCTTAGCTGACCACCAGGTGCAATGGCTCTGGGGCCTCCCAGGAGGTGCAGGCCAAGGTCAGCCGCCAACTGTGTTGTGCCCAAGGCCACCTGGCATGAGCTACAAAGCGATCTGCGGATAGCTGCTACTTGTGCCAGGCTTGGAGGTGCCCAGGAGAGGCCAAGCTGTGAAACTAAGCCAGCTGCGCAAGTGCCAAGCCTGGGGCCACTTAGCAAGAGGTATGGGGCAGACAGAAGCTAGATGCTGCTTGTTTGAGAGATTTTAGGACAGTCTGAAGAATGAGCCTAGGCAGGCCATTCATTTGGTGAAGCCATTGGAAACAGCTTGGGTGGACCTTGAAGTTGGGTGGGGTGGGGTCTCAGGAAATCACGAGGGCAGGGCACATAGTGATATCAGGTTGATGGAAACACAGATATGGTACCCATGGCTCTGTGGGGGGAGGGTTCAGCAAAGGAACAATGGCCTCTGCCAGCTGTCTGGAAGAAAGCTGTACCCGTAACCCTTACCCTGATGCCAGACATTTCAGTTCCTCCCTGTATGGCCCTTTCAAGCTGCTGCCCAGTGCTGGAGCTCAAAGGAAATGAGTTCAAATCCATGCATGGGCCCTTTAAGAAGAATACCTGGGACTCCAGAAGCCCTCTGTCTCTCAGCCACAATCCCTACTGGTTTTTAAAGCCAGAGGTTATAGGGACTTCTCTTTCTGGCACTGGAATCCTGGGCTGTGGGACCTGGTGTGGGATCGGTACCCCTGGCTCCTCAGGGGGGGAACCCCCACAGCCAAGATATCCCTCCAATTTTTATCTACCACACGTGGATGCAGAACCAGCCCATTCCCATTTCCATCTGTCCTACAGTCTCAATGTGGCTTCTTTTTTAATTCCCTAGTTTTAGGACTTCCATTCTGCCAGATACCAGGTGATTCTGAATGATGATTAATCTGTAGTTTAGTGGCAATTCTGATGTGGTTGTGGGAGGAGGTGAGCACCATGTTTGCCTATGCCACCATCTTGACCAGATCTAATGAATTTTACTTTTAGGGGCTTTTTGAGCTTAACACTTAAAAATCAGTGAATTCCTGAAAATATGCAGATGATTATCTGCAGGATGAATTAATTGTTATTAAACAGGATTTTCAAAACTCACTTGGATCTCCAGCTCCATTCCCCACAGGCTCGCTCTTCAGCATTGGCATAGCAGTATGAATGAACTGATCTAGCATCCCAGGACCCCACTGAAGATGCCACACTCTTTTACACACACATTGCAATCAAGAGAAAAAATATATTTTAAGGACTAATAACTCCATAATAAAAGAGGTAATAATATAAAATCAAACTAAGTAAATGTCTGCACTACAGTCTATAAAGAACACTAGAATTAGAAGAGACTTTAGGAAAAATCTGGATCAGCCATTTGACCCAAACCATGTCTGTCAGATTCTTTCTCTCAGTTTAGAATCAAGGCTAAATGATTAAGCCTCTCCGTAAATATTCAGGAGCCTCTGAGAAGCCACATTCAGCCACGAATAAAAGAAACAGAAATAACATGGTTAGCAAATAGAGAACAATGAAGCAAAGAAACGCAAAGACTAGAGACTGGGGAAGTTGTAGGTTTTCCAGTCCCTGGTCCCTAATAAGGTCTGTCTGCATTTGGCTTCCATCAAATGCCTTTCTTTTTCCTAAAACTAGTTCAAGTTCATTTCTGTTACTTGCAGTAGAAGCTTAAATGAAGGAATAACCAAAATCCTCTACAAAGTCAATTGGTTAACTCGTTACTTGTCTGCCTCTCCTCTACAGTCATACCTCAGTACTCGTCAGCTTCGGAACTCATCAAACCCTATACTCCTCGCATTTTAACGGGAAAAAAAATGTTTCAGCACTTGGTGCTTGATCAGGACTCGTCACACTTGCTAGAACTTGTATGAGTCATAACGCCGATCCGCAAGAGAAAATGTTTCGTCATTTGGTATTCGTCATTTTCGTTACTCATCACGAGTTCTGGAACGAATTAACGAGTACCAAGATATTCCTGTTCTTTCCTTTCCCTTTATTTGTATATCTTTAAAAGCCATAAATATAACTTTGGTATGCTGTAGAGACAAATATGTGAACAGAGATCCAAGATTTTGCTGAGTATTTTAAAAGGAAAACCTATCATGCCCAGGAAGGAGAAAACATAGGAATATTCAAGGGAAAACTTTCAGATACCTGGTTAGCAATCAGACATGCTGACCAACAGCTGGCAAATAAATAAAGCGTTATCTGATTACCCTCCTAATGAAAGCCAATTTAATTCTGAATAAACCAGAGGGATAGATTCAGTGAAAACCCATGTAGGGCATTTTGTCTGGAATGCCCACAAATGAGTAGCCACAGTCCTCCCAACCACAAAAAGGTTTGGATTCTCTTCAGTGGCATCCCTAAACCAGACCAAAATCCCAAAACTGAATACCAAGCCATTTTAGGGCCTGGATTTAACTGTCCCCAAAGAGCAGTTAGGCATTTACCCTATGACCTAACTAGTGCTTTCTGGTATCAGGTAAGGAGAAGAAATTTACAGAAGCCTAATATTATGGAACTCAGTCTGGGTGAGTATGTGTGCCAGGCATCAAGACGTTCCTGAGGCAGATCCAGGCTCCCTGATGCTGGATCCACACCCATCAGATCTGACTACAAGTAGACTAGTTTAACATGTATAACAAGTTGACAATCAGACGTTTGAATCAATGTGGTGGGTGGCTCTGCAGGATTGTATAAACAAAAACAATATCGTAGGATCCTGGAGTTAGAAGGGACTTGGGAACTATGTCCAGCTTCATCATTTTACAGAAAAGAATGTTAAACATCACAACCAAATTTATCCACCAAATCCCTAACAATAATGAGTAACACAGATGAGATAAAGTCAAAAGGGTTGTGATTAAATAAATTATGATAGAAACAAAAAGCATCTGGTTCTTTATTCCAACTTTATTCCCTAAAGTTGCTCTTTAATGGCTGAAACTTTATTTTTAATTCAAAAAAGGATAAATGTATTAGGAAAAGTCGGTAAAAACTACTGTTGGGATTTTTTTGATATTGTGTTACTTGATTTTAACAAAACAGTAAAGATTTCTAACCTAATGGGTTAACATTTTAGTTAAGATATTAGAACAAGCACTTTTAAAAGCCAAAAAGACCCGGGTGGTTCAGTTATCTGGAGCTTCATCCCATACACCAAAAGGCTGGGGGTTCGATTCCCAGTCAGGGTACATATCTTAGTTGAGGCTTAGATCCCCAGTCCTGGCCTGTGTGGGAGGCAACTGATCGATGTTTCTCTCTCATCAATGTTTCTCCGTTTCTCTGTTTCTCCCTCTCCCTCTCCCTCTCTCTCTGTCTCTCTCTCTCCTACCCACCCCTTCCTCTTTCTCTCTAAAATCAATAACCATATCCTCAGGTGAGGATTTAAAAAAAATTTATGCCAAAAAAGTGGGTGTTGATTCAAAACCTAAATGATGTTGTATGCTTGCAACCCAGCAGACAGGCAGTTTAGGCACTGTGACAAAATTCTAAATGGCAGAGGCATACTCGTTTTAATGTAAAAGAAGTCCAGACTATCATATGAGGCCCTAATAAAAGTCATCAGAAATTAGACTTATATGTCAGCTGGGAAAAAAATTAAAAGAATAAATGTTTAAATGATCTAAATATAAACTTGGTGTTCAAAATTGCTGACAAGGGGCCACAGTATAGTGGGTTTTGGTCTTCAAGGGCTGCTTTGGTACAGCATTAGGTAAGTCAGCATATCACTAAGGGGGGAAAAAACCATAAACCTATTCCCTGTACAATCCACTGTTTATGGTGCAGCACATTATTTCTTAGACCATTGATAAAATGCAAAGTTAGAACTTGTGTTTCCCAAGAAGTGCTACTATTAAAGCTACTCCTAAAGTAAGAATTCATAAAAAGTAGATCTTTTGGAAAAACAATACTAACCAGAAACAAATATGAAATTGATATCACTTAATGTTTATAAACTACACATTTAATAAAAGTTAAATATTTTTAAAACCTACTAATCTGAATTGACAATGTTAGGTTACATAAATCCTGGAGACTTTCTATAGAAAAAACTAACTTCTAAAATCTATTTTGCCAACAATGTTGCAAATGGAAGTATTATGAAGAGATAGCCAGACAGTGCTGAATGTAATCTAAGCTTAAGAGACTCAACTTTCAACTAATTTATGAGATCTATTTGTTAGCCATATCTTATTTTCAACAGTTTAATGTATTGGTAGCAAAAACAAAGGCAAGATTTC
>VMDR010030287.1:0-12479 GCA_007922815.1 Macrotus californicus
CTGAAAGTGTCCCAGATTTGAGACTAAATTGTGTGGGCCCCTGACTCTGCATGGCACTGAGGAGTTTAGAATCGGCAATAGGGAATGGTTGAAATGTCTGTGTGACATATTGGCAGAATGATTTCTGTGCTGGGCGGGAACTTCAGCCTGTGCTGGGCAGGAACTTCAGCCTGTGCTGGGTAAAGGAGGGGAACCAAATCAGACCGCGGAGGGGTTGTAACAGACAGGGATGTCCTACCTTACACTTTCAGTGTTGTTGCTGAAATTTTAAAAGGAGAGCACTCCAAGGAATTTTTTAAAAAATACATTATATGCCTCAGTTAGAGAAGCATCCTAATATATATTTTTTTGCTTTGAAAAATCTTTAAAGACACTTTTTATGTTTTGCACTGAAAGTCAGCTAGATTTGTTTCTTTAGTGGGTGCTATAAATAAATCATTGTGGGCAAAAGAAAGCATTCTAGCTGAACTTCACTTTATTCTGAACTTGCAAATTGAGGGCATATTGAACTTTAATAAATCAAACAATTTTAAATCATTCAAGGAGTAGCATTTTTTTTAAAAAATGAAATATTTTTATAACAGAAAGAATCTTTGTAGTGCGAATTACAACCCATAAGGTGCTTTGTAAACTCAGATTTACAAAGTTTTTTACCAGCAGAGTGTATCAGTATTCACAAATGAACATCTGTCTTGAATCTGTATGTTTTTAACTCTCTTGGGAAGGAAGGAAGAACGGCTGACAGTTCATTACTTCAGAGTCACTGGTCTGAGCAGAAACAGTATTAAATGTTTGAGAGGAGAGTAGACTCCTCATGCCAAGGACAGATAATGATGAGTAAGGCCCAGTATTTGTTGTTCAATGGTTCACACAGTAAACAAGGAATCCACATAGGCTACAATAATCGCTCTAAAATGTTCTGGGTAAGTGCAAGCATAGCTAGAAGGGAAGAAAGAAAAAGGAATTCATATTGCTAAATTCGGATGTGAGTCTCATGGAGAACATAAAATGTAAGTAGCGTTGCCAGATGAAATACAGAAGGCATAGTTAAATTTGAAATTCAAATCACATAAATATTCTTTGTATGAGTATGTTCCATACCAGAATTAAGACTTACTTGTATTAAAAGTTATTTGTGGCCACAAAAATGCCTATCAATAGGCTACAAGGGCAGATGATTTGAATTGGGGGCTTGAAGCTACCTTAACTTTTCCACTTGCTTCATCTAGAATCTCATCTTTGGCAGTCACTGTGCGGCACTGCTAACTTACATGGTGTCCTTGTGTCCTTGCATAAACAAAAAGATACATATTCTAGGTGGACATTTTGAGATGCAGACATACGCCTACTGCCAAATCCCAGGTAAACAATGGGCCAAAGAAAGACAAGGTGTATATTGGCCCCTTCACCCTCGTGAGCAAGCCTGTTTGTGGGAACCACCTGCTGTACCACGGTCCCTGCCAGCCAAGCCTTGTTGGATCTAAGCTTTCCCTAATGATACCCCTCACTATCTATTCCCATTGAAGCTGAGAGACAAGAGGATGGGCGGGGATGAGTAATTACAGAAGAATAGCATTAGCTTACAAAAAAAGCCAGAATGAATGCACACATACACACACACAATCACAAATGGTGAATTGGCCGCAAAAGAAAGAAAGAAAGAAAGAGAGAGAGAGAGAGAGAGAGAGAGAGAGAGAGAGAGAGAAAGAAAGGAAAGAAAGAAAGAAAGAAAGAAAGAAAGAAAGAAAGAAAGAAAGAAGAAAGAAAGAAAGAAAGAAAGAAAGAAAGAAAGAAAGAAAGAAAGAAAGAAAGAAAGAAAGAAAGAAAGAAAGAAAGAAAGAAAGAAAAGTTGATTTTCACATGGCAATTTTCAAGTGGCAGGAGAGACAGACTGGCCACCCAAGGATTGTACCATTGGAAATGAGGGATGATTTGCACATGAAGGGGTGTTTGAGAAGTGGAAATAGAAAGAAAGAAAGGCCTCACAGCGCTGCATCCCTTCTCTTCCTCTCCTGTGACTGCTCTCGTGAGTCTTCTAACCCAGAGCTAAGCGGATTGTGAAGCCATCCCCTGCTCCCCACCAGGATAACCTCCCGTGGGCTCTAGATGGAAATATGGAAATAAGGAATATTGAGGATTCAATCTTCCCAGTGAGCTCAAAAAAGAGAGAAAATTACATGTGTAAAGACTTTATGAAAAAATCAGAAAATAGCCAAACAAGACAGTCATGGAAAGCAAACGGAACTGTTAGCATTACCAGAAATGAGAAGCTTCTTAATGTAAGGACATTGTTTATTTCCTTCCCTCCATTTTAAGCTTCTGTCTCTCAGCCCACTTTCTTCTTTGAAATAAACTGTTCCCAGGGCCCACTAGCAGTTCAGTGGATGAAGGCAGGGGGCAGAGGAAGGCAGAGTGAATGGGGGCTGCAGATGGGCCTGTGAGGGAACCCCAACCTGCCCAAGTGTGCTGACTCTCAGGCAGGTCCATCATTCGTCCTGCTGGGACAAAACCAGTCAGCAGAAGTTAGCTTCTCCGTGAGCCCAGGCTGATGTTTCACTGTGCTTCTTTCAAACAGCATCATGGGAAAGAGAAGGGTACTCACCTTCGCCAGTGACCTTTGAAAGGGAAACTTGATAAATGTGGTCCTGAAACTGACAAGGATAAATCAACCCATCCCCGACTTGATTAGTAGTACATGCTTTCTAGTCACTTAATGGCTCGTAATTGCCTGTTTGAAAGAATGAATAGAATCATCTTGGTAATATAAAAATTTAGAATGCAACTTCCTGAAAGGAACTGCTTTATTAAAAAATGATGACAAATTGGCTTGAGAAAAAGAAAGGCCTAATGAGAGTGTGGGAAGTCTATTACATTCAGCTATTAATTGAATGATAGCGCTGTTTGCAAGGAACCGTGGCTTCAAGTTCCCTGCCTTCCCGGACAATGTTGTTTAGAAGAAGGATGGAGGGCGGTGGGAGCATGTCCCTCAATCTGGAAAGTTCTAGTTTAGTTACAGTTCATGCAGTTTCCTCCGTGAGAGTACAGCATTTTCTCACCTGAAAGCCAGGATGCTCTCAGCTGTTTTGAAGGAGAGCCCACAGCTTAGAGACTCTGTCTACAGAATAACTTAGTAAGCCAAAACTTTAACCAATGTCACCCCAGTAAATTTAACAAAATGTGTTTTTTTTAATTAAGCCACTGGGGATTTACAATGATAAAAGATGTTTTTAGAGAATCAAAATATTACAGTAGTTAAGATTGTGGGCCTGAGGGGTAGAATTCCTAGGTTCCAGTTCTGAACATGCTAGCTAACAGGTATCATTTTGAAATAGTCAACCTATTTGTGCTTCAATTTTATTATCTATAAAAAGGCACAATAATAATACCTCGTGAGTAAGACCATGTTGGAATGCAATTCACATCATATAAATATTTGCTGATATTCGGAACAGCTCCCAGGTGTCCTAATTGATGCATGTGAAACAATTATATAACTTGTAGTAAAAATGAAAGAAAACCATCTACTTGTCTGCCAATGTGTGTTTCTTAGTTTTGTCTGCTCCGATATTGTTTTGTGTTTGTTGGTTTTCACCTCCTCAACACGAATCATCTCGGAAAACTAAAGCAGCTCGGCGTGTGGGGGACGTGACGGTAGAACCGCACCTCGCCTATGCTTAGCACAGCTCTTCTTGTTGCACATGTGCCTCGTGCTCCCCTTCCTTCCTGTCTTCCTTGGCTCGTGCTTACAATGGCAACAGAGGGAGTGGCACGTGTCTTAAGAACTGTGGCTCGGATACTCAAGTTCTGCTTCTGGTGTGCGTGTGTCTGCAGTCACTCCAATTCCATCCGCGTGTTTCCTTGTGTGGAACCAGATTAATAAATCCCTGCCCTGCTTATTTCGGTGAGTTTTTATGAAGGCAGAAGTAAAATTGCTTTGAAAAATGTGCAATAATAAATAAATAAAATAAAGTAGATAAACCTAGAGAATCAATTTAGTCATAAAGACCCAAATAAATGCAGTTTTGCTGTAAGTAAAATGATGTGTATAAAAATTGTGTGGTTTGAGGAAAATAGAATGGAATTTAAAGTGTGCATTAAAGGACACATAACACAGTATGTATCACTCTGAGTATTTCTCTATTATAGCTACCATATTAGTGTCATTATGTTGTGGTTAAGATAGAGGAAGAATATGGAAAACAATTTTAGGACACAATTTTTAAGAACATCAAGTATACAATTGATGTTCAAATCTCTTACACTATATTCATTAAACAATTAACAAATACCAAGGGCCTATGAGAAAATGAAGTAGACAAAAGAGAATGTATTGGAAGAAAATATTAAGTTACAGGCATGGAGCAAGGCTCTTAGCATTTGTTATCTCATGTATTCTTAAAATAATGCTAAGATACATTATTATTTCAATTCTATAGATAAAAAAAACCAAGATCGGAGAAGTCCTATAGTTTGCCCATGGTCCCAGAGTTAATTCCAAGCAGAGGCTGGATTCAAACCCAGGTCTCCATAGAGGCAAACTGGACACCTACTTCCACCCATAACATGAGATCCAGGCTCCCATGGACAACTCTTTAGTGGAATGAGAGTTGATGACGTGTGTGAAATAACTAACCAGGAGAGTGTGAGTTGTGGCAAAGAAATAAAGTACCTGAGAGGCCTTAGGGCTTTGCACACAGTAAAACTGAGTAAGAAATATGAGATGTTAGTAGTGATGAGGGCCAAGAATACGCATGGGTGAACTGACAAGACTACTCAGAGGGACCGCCAGCCCTGCCAGCTAGTAGTGGTGGGGTTTGAAATACGGCCTGTGAGTAGGGTACGAAGGCTGAATAGCCGTGGAGAGTTGAAACATTTTCCCCAGGTGTGAGAGGCACAGAAGTGAGAAAGATCAGAACGTCCAAGCGATGCCTTATTTGATGACATACTATTCGAAGTTTAATTGAAAATGACAGTCACCGCTATGACAGTAAGTTTGCTTAATATGTTTCCTCTGCATAGCAATCTTCGGAGTCAGCAACAGTTAGTGATGTTAACATTTGTTGTCAATATATTACAGTTTTTCCATCTAAAAACTCTCTTCTGGCCCTGCTGGTGTGGCTCAGTGGATTGAGCACCAGCCTATGAACCAAAAGGCCTCCAGTTCGATTCCCAGTCAGGGCACATTCCTGGGTTGCAGGCCAGGTCCCCAGTTGTGGGAGTGCGAGAGGCAACCAATTGATGTGTCTCGTGCACATCAATGTTTCTCTCCCCCTTTCTCCTTCTCTTCCCCACTCTCTAAAATTAAATAAATAAAATCTAAAAAAAAAATAGTCCGTTCTTCTGCTTCAGTGAGTAAGCAGTTAGAGCCTGAAAAGGAAAAGGGGCACTCACCTCTCAGGAAACATGAAATGACAAAATGCTCTTATAGACAAATGAGAGGGTCACTGGAGTTACACAAGCTGCCCTTGCAGAAAGACCACTGGATTTGAACTTAGAATGCTGGATGCAAGTTTCAACCCTAATAACTATGTTTGCCCCTAGATAAGGCAGTTAGCGTCCACATTTTTCTAGCTTAAAAATTAATGCTAAGAATAACTGATAGCACACATAGTTTATAGTGAGCCTGCAGGCTAAATCTGACTCTCTGCCTGTTTTTGCAAATAAATGTTTCTTTCTTTACAGAAACACTTACTAGTTTGCATATAGTCTGACGCTGTTCTCCCGCTTCAGCAGCAGACTGGAGCAATCGTTACAGACAGGACAGCACCTGAAAAACCCAAAGTATTTATTCTCTGGGTCTTTCCAGCCAGTCAGTGTTGGCCGACCTCTCGTCTACAGCACAGAACTCATGTATTCCTCATGGCAGCACTGTGAGGTGGCTGTAGATATTAGTCACCGTTTACACATGAGCCTAGAGATGTTTAGTACGTGGCCAAAGCTACAAAGCCGTGGAGTAGAGGACTTGGTATGAAAATGACCATGACAAGAACGTAAAGGGTACTATTATACTACGTGGGAAAGTACACCATAAAGCATGAAAGATTCATGACTCCGCTCTTGAGAGGCATCGTGCCCCTAAACACTGAGCTTTGGAGCTCCGTAAAAGTGTAATTTCTGCTGTGAAAATTAAAGCAAGTAAGCATGGTAGCTGGCGAGTCACAAGTAAGAGGGCTGCTGCCACAGGCTTCCCAGTCTCCGCCTTCACGGTACCCTTACCTACCTCCATTAGGGTAGTTAACACTGCGTTGTGTTCTATTTCCTTGCCAAATGGCCTTCTCCTACACTAAACTGTGAGTCTCTCAGAAGGAACGGACATTGCTTAATTGCTTCTGTGTCCCCAGGTTTTTTTTCTCAGTGTTTGGCACAAAGAAGGAGTTAGTAAATATTCATCACCTTGATGACCAGTTTCTAAAGCACAAAGGTAGTAGATCTCGCTCTACGCATTCCTTGCTAGACCACATTAAAGAGAAAAACTGGCCTTTTCCATCCCAATATTTTTAGGAAATAAAGAATGGTGCTTCGTTTGTAGCTTCTACATTATGGCTAAGCCTGAGATTTATTGCTGCGTTGGGTAGTCAGCTTATCATAGTCACCCCTATTCCTCCTTGTTAGAATCAAGTGGGTAGTCAAGATGAAACATGTCTCTATTACAAGATTCAGAAACACATCATATTATTTCTTCAAAGATACTTCTAAATCATCCAGAAATGTGCGCCCAATCCGAATGTTTAATCTGCTGAACTCTGGCTCTTTCCACGGGGGAGGAAAATGAACACACGCCCAGGGTTGGTGGAGGTTCTGTAATGCTTCCCCTGTGAAAATGTCCTGAAATGGCTCCTCCTTTGTCACCTGAGGTGTCTTAATTCACTCACGAGTGACGACTCTTTCTCATGCCCTAAGGCCTTTGGCTGATAGGTATTTTCTGGTCCGTTGCACATTTGTCAGTGCCAGCGAGATATCCTTATTCCCGTCCCAGCTGTGCCTCCATCTCCAAACTGGGAGTTGTGGCCCCTTCACAGATTCATTAGAGAGACAAATCGAAGGACAAGTGCAAGGCCTCTGGGTGAGGACCTGTAAAATTATTGTTCACGGTAAATGCTGATTCCTTTCACCCCTTTCCTTCTTTTTTAATCAAGGATGAGCACTGCAGTTTAATCAGGGATGTACATGTTACTCTTTCCAAAGAAATGAGACCGATGCTGAACAAAACAAGACAAAACAGACCAGAATGAGCAAAGGCTACTTTACATGATGTCTGAGCCACCTAATGTGTGTGTGCTTGTGTGTGTGTAAAATTATACGTATGTATATCAATTCCCGTTAGTCACAGCTTTCTCAGACCAGGCTTATTATACTCAAATTCTCACTCTAGTCTCTAACTAGCCCTATAATCTCAGTTGCTATTGAGGAAAATTTCATAACAGGCACTCAGTAATTGTTACCTGTTGTTTTATTAATATACTTAAAGTATTATGGACTTTCTTAAGCTGAGGCTTTTTTTATTGTTTTCTATCCATTTTTATCTCATTGCAAAATTTTTTTTATTTGTACCTGATATATGCATATGTAAGCACTGTGATAGGAACTGGAGATACAAAATGGTTGTATAATTATTGACCTCAAGAGATGTGAAAGGTAATCACCTCAGATACCTTTTGGACAGTAGCTAAAGTCAGTTTAGATAAGAATATAAGTAAATGAATCATCATATAGGCTACTTCATAGACAAAACAATGATCTTTTTAAAGAAATGTGTGAGGCATGATAGCGTAGAGGAAATGGTAAAACAATTTTCCCGAGTGAATACAGGAAGGCTGCAAAATCTGTAGACTTTTGATCTGAGACCTTTTCTTTTTAGTTGTACGTATCTGAAGACGGAATTCTAAGCAGAGGAAAAAACATAAGGAAATTCTAAGACGTATAAAAATTATATTGTGCTTTGGAACAAGCTTTTTGATATTGCTGTAAAATAGAGACCGGAAGTTAAGTGGGAAAGAGTTAGTACTAACTAGGTAGGCAGGATCTTTACTTGTCTGACCAAAGAAGGTAAGGCTCAATCCTGTTAACAGAGCATCTTTTACATCATTTTAGACAGTGTTGTGGCCTGATTCTCTTTGCATGGTGCAGAGATTATTGCAATAACAAAAGAATTAGTAGCAGGTATTTGGAAGATTTGAGGATAGAGACAGTGTGATCAGGGTTGATATTTTTGTGATAACCTGGGTAAGGGTCAACGATGACCCACAGGGAATAACGGTGACTAGGAGGCAGAGAGCTAGAATCCTGGATCAGTGTGTGTGTGTTTCATTTTTTTTTTTACAAAACAGTAATGGTTTAATGTTGTAAATAAATTTTCAAATACACTGTGTTTGTCTTAATGAAAGTATATGATAGTATTACACTTTTTGTTTATGGAATTTTTCAACTTTTCAAATTAATTTTTTATTGTTGTTCAAGTACAGTTGTCTCCATTTTCCCCCAGAACAAGCGCTAATAGAACTTACTTCCTAATTAGATGCCCGGGGTAAAAAACTAAGGTCAACTTTCTGTTCATGTCCTCATTACTACCAAAGACCCTATCTACTGAAGGAATAAAATAAACCCCTTTGATTTTTTTTTTTACTTTCTTAATTTAACTCTCCTGTTTTTATGTAAGACTGTGCACAGAAACTTGCTTTCGGTTTTAAAATGCAAATTTTTTGCATCCCCCAAATCTAATTAAAGCCAAATTAATGCTTTATGCAATCCTTTATGATATACATCCTTGTGGTCAAAGGGAGTGAAAACTTGAGCACTTTTTGTACTGCTTTAAAAATGTGTTCAAAGCTATTCATTATTTCATTTATTGAATATTTAATATTATTGTTTAAGGAATGGTAATTCTATTCTAACTGAACCAGTCCGACTGCCCCACCCAATTTAAAGCTCCATTTATTCATGGGACTTACTCAAGGAAAATCACAATGACGTGTGATTGTTAGCATTTTCCAAGTACTTTACAAGTATTAATTCATTATTACCATCAGCCTTAAAAATAACACTATGGGAACTATGAAAATATATTATTTTCCATCGGAAATAACTCTAATAGTGTAGTAGTTCATTCACCTGGTTCATATACTTGGTAGCTGTGAGACCTTAAACTGGGACAAACCCCAGTTCTATTCTCTGTTCTTCTTATTCATGAGGCAGCCTCCCAGCAGTGACAGCTTGTCTGTTGAAAATTCTTTCTTAGGATTATTAACTGGAAATGCCATTTGGCTCATCTGATAATACTTAATCACAAATTTAAATTCATGGACTTATCTTTACAGTGTTGATATTCTTAAAACTTTTGATGAATGTGTCTAACTTCATTGCATTGATATAATTTGACATGAAGTACATACTGGAGCCCTAAAATCACCAAAGTGTAACAGTGAAAAATTGGGAAAATGTTGAGAGGAACTTCTATTAATGCACAATATTAAGCAATGTTGGGTTCAGAAAAGAAGAAACTCTTTGGATTGGCTTAAGGAAAGTGTAATTCATCGAAACATCTGTCTTTGTTTTAAAGAAAATACAGAGCAGCTCAGGAGAGATAGTTTGGAATTCCACTGACTAATTATTTCACCTTTCATTCAAAATCTATTAATTTCAAAAATCACTTCTAAAAGATGACTGACTCATAGGAATTAAAATTTTTCCATAAGAAAAATGCTTGGTAAACTTGGTTTCAAATAAATAGTTGTATCTTCAGAGTGTAGGTATGTAACTTTTGTATCCTAAACTTAGAGTAAAAGGATTATGCCTCTTATTTTTATAATAATCAAAGAAGGACCACAACATCAGGCACTTGGTACATAATAATGCTCAATATATGGGTGGTCTTACACTACTAGGTTTCTGGAACAACCACTTTTTCACTCCCTACATACACATTCACACTCAGACACAATACTACACAGTATAATCAATGAAAGCAAATGCGCAGATTTATCTAAAATAACACATCCAGTTCAGCTCAATAAGCAATTCCTATATGAAATTGAAAATGCCCAGTGGACATATACAGGGGAAACAGGAAACAATCACGGACAAGGACAACTTCTAATCTTATGTTAACCTAGAAAAATAGACTTTGTGAGGACTAAGGAAAATCCCAGAACACCCTTGGAATCTTTTCCTGTTTAGAACACATGCATCTTCAAGAAGAGCAGCATTATTTTTAAGAAATACAGGCATTATTAATAATGAAAAATTCCTAATTTTAATGGCTTACACTAATAAAGAAGGAAGAATGGCTAAAGGTTGATATGAAGAGCTGAGAATGAAAGGGGGAGAGAGCAAGTGAGAGAGAGAGAGAGAGAGAGAGAGAGAGAGAATGAAATACAGTTGAACCCTTCAAACTGTAGCAATGGGCTTCCTCTCTCTAGACTGTACTTTTCCTTATCTGAACTGTAGTTTTCAGACCTATCTCTGATCCATTTTTCTATGAACTATGATTTTCTGAAGTTAGCTGTTCTTCTGGTATGTTATGAGGATGAGGATACTTCAGGTTATGGAAATATCTACTCCAATAGAATAATTTTTATTATAAATAGTTGGTATGAGAGCCTGTGTAGTGAAGCATTTAACTCTGTCCCGAAGGAGACCTGACCTTGGTCCTTGGCTCCTGAGGGGTAACCTTTGTTTGCCTGGAGGCCAGATCATAACACTGAAATTCAGAGTGGGGACTGTCCTTACCTTAGGGTGAGGGCTGGATGTGCCAGAAGCAGCAATATGATTTAGAGCGTGGCTTTGAGTAATGAAGTGTCAACTGACATTGTGACTGAGATCAGCCACATGACATCAATCCATCAAGTTGTCATACGTACAAAATGGAGCTCTGGTATCAATTCTGAAACCCAGGCTCACAGGAGCTTCCCTGGTTGGCAGTACTCTGAGAGGCAGCAGCAGTTCTGTATCAAAACTTCTAGGCTCTTCCAATGGGTCTCTTCCTTTGACTGGTCCTAACCTGTATTCTTTCCCTATAATAGACCATAACTGTGAGGATAACAGCTTGCAGTGGGTTCTGTGAGTCTTTCTAGTGAATTATCAAATTCAAGAATAGTTTAGGGAACCCCTCAAGCTTTAAGTTGGCATCAAAGGTTAGGGTGATCTTGTACAGACACTGTGGTCCCTCAGAACTCTCTTGCTGTCTAATTCTCACCATTGGCCTAAACTCTTTCAGAGACACAATAGAAAGAGCCATCTTTGAGTTCACTCCTAGTTAAATGAACAATTTCTTAACACATCATCTGGAAAGTCTAGTAGTATAGGTTGTGAGTGATAAAAAAGAGAATAAAAATGAACAGCAACTCTCTGGGATTTCAAAAGCTAGTGAGAGACAAGCACACACTACAGTTTTAATGCCAGACATATGTTGTATTACATGTTGAAATGGACAGAGAAGAGCCCCCGACTGCAGGGAACTGGTTGGGCATTGACAACTAGACCTTGGCATTGCTGGAACCTGGCCTGGCCCTCCCACCTCACACATGGTTTTCTTCTTTCGTACATGCAAAATTTCATCGAAAAGCAACATCAAACAAGCCCACTCTGTCACGTGCTGGAGTAAGGCAGAGGAAATTCATTCCCACATAATGGCAGAGGCAAGAACACTACGCATAACTCCAAAATGACCGATCACCATCTTCCAAGGGTAGTTTGAGTAGCTATTGCTGTTTCTTTAGACGATGATAGTTTGGGCTTATTTTGAATTTCACATTGCCCTTTAGCTCTGTCTTGATTCCTTGCCCTGTGGATGGTGTGGTGCGCAAGGCAGGGAGTACAGCTAATTCACTCTCTCAGATGTACCACTAAGTACAGCGCTTTGCAGGTAAGAGGTGCCAAGTACTATTGGGGACATAGGCCAGAAGAAGGATAAACAGTTTTTTTCAATATCATGTGAAGAATTGAGAGAAAGAGGGAGGGTTATAGAGATAAAACACAGGTAGGGTTTTCCAGATGTCTCAGTCTAGGAGAGGCAATGGAGAGAATGTATGGATGAGTCCTTCATCCCTTGTGTTGACTTTATGCTTAAAATGATCATGACCTTGCCCAGGCTGAACAATGCAACAGTCACCTTGTACATTGATGTTCCTATTGGCCCTAATCTAGTGCTAGTTAGAAGGTTTTAGAAAACATGTACATTTTTATTGTGTTTATTAAAGCTATTTCATTAAATAGGTTTTGGGAAGAAAAAAATCCATGAAAATAACATAGGGCAAAGCTCACAGACTTTAGAACAGGGTTTTGTCCCACCGGTGTCACGAACTTGTCCATATTGGAACACTCTCATTTAGGTCATCTTAACTTTGGATTTTCCTATCTGCAAACTGAGCAAGCCAGGTTTCAGTCAAATTTCTCAGGCGCTTTGAAAATTTAAATTGGATAGTATTTATCTCTAATTCAATCGACCCTTAATATCTGGCATTTTTCACATTAATGCTATTCTT
>VMDR010030288.1:0-12441 GCA_007922815.1 Macrotus californicus
TCCCTTTAACATTTCATCTAATAATGGCTTGGGGATGATGAACTCCTTGAACTTGACCTTATCTGGGAAGCACTTGATCTGCCCTTCCATTCTAAATGATAACTTGGATGGATAGGGGAATCTTGGATGTAGGTCCTTACCTTTCATGACTTGGAATACTTCTTGCCAGCCCCTTCTTGCCTTGTAAGGTCTCTTTTGAGAAATCAGCTGACAGTCTTATGGGCACTCCTTTGTAGGTTACTGTCTCCTTTTCTCTTGCTGCTTTTAAGATTCTCTCCTTATCTTTAATCTTGGGTGATGTAATTATGATGTACCTTGGTGTGTTCCTCCTTGGGTCCAACTTCTTTGGGACTCTCTGAGCTTCCTGGACGCCTTGGAAGTCTATTTCCTTTGCCAAAGTAGGGAAGTTCTCCTTCAGTATTTGTTCAAATAAGTTTTCAATTTCTTGGTCTTCCTCTTCTCCTTCTGGCACCCCTATGATTTGGATATTGGAACGTTTCAAGACATCCTGGAAATTCCTAAGCCTCTCCTCATTTTTTTGAATTCTTGTTTCTTCATTGTGTTGTGCTTTAAAGTTTCTTTCTTTCTTCTGGTCCACATCATTGATTTGAGTCCTGTTTTTCTTCCCATCACTGTTGGTTCCCTGTATATTTTCCTTTATTTCCCTTATCGTATCCTTCATTTGTTTATCTAATTTGTGACCAAATTCAACCAAGTCTGTGAGCATCCTGATTACCAGTGTTTTGAACTGTGCATCTGATAGGTTGGCTGTCTCTTTGTCACTTAGGTGTATTTTTTCAGGAGCTTTGATGTATTCTTTCATTTGGGCCATTTTTGTTGTCTTGGTACACCTGTTACTTACTAAGGGGCAGAGCCTTGGGTGTTCACCAGGGTGGGGCAACCACATTACTGCGTTGTGACGCTGTTTGTGGGGGGAGGGGACCAAGAGGAAACAATGGCGCTTGCTCTGTTCTCTGCCGGTTTTCTCCAATGCACTCTCCTGTAAGTCCAGGAGTTTCTCCTGCTGCTGCCGTCTCCACCCCCACAGGAGCTTTCAATCAGAGGCTTTGGTTCCCCACGATGGAACTCTGGGTTGTGGGGTCTGTCTCACTCCCCAGTTGTTCCTCCCGGTTTATCCGCACGAGGGAGTGGGACTCCTGGCTCACTGTGCCTTTCCCCCATCCACCAGCCGTCCAGCATGCACAAGTCCTCTCTGCCCGGCTTGCCTCGCCCCTCCTACTGGTCTGGATGAAAGTTTCTTCTTTAGTTCCTTGGTTGTCGGACTTCCATACAGTTCGATTTTCTGTCAGTTCTGGTTGTTTTTTATTTTAAAATTTATTGTTGTCCTTCTTTTGGTTGTGTGAGGAGGCACAGTGTGTCTACCTACGCCTCCATCTTGGCCAGAGTCCTGTTTCTCTTATTGCTTTCATTTTCACTCCCCCTTATTTATGTCTCTTTCCTTACTTCTTCATTCTTTTTCTTGCTCCTTTTTTTTAGCTTTTCCCTTCTTTCCTTTTTCTTTATTTTGCTTCACTTTTCTTGCTTCTCCATTCTTGCACCCCTTTTCTCACTTCCATGTTATTATTTCTTCCACTTTCTCATTTCCCTTTTTGTTTATTTCCTTCTTTCCTTTTTCTGCTTGCATTGCTTACTTCCCTATTATGCATTACTTCTATTGCTGTTGATTTCTCTTTATGTTTCACTTCCCTTTTTTTTCTCCTCCTTTCACATTCTTTCCTACTTATTTATTTTTGTATCTTCTTTTGCTTCTATTTTTTGGCTCCCTTGACTTGCCTTTTCTTTCTTCCCCTTTCTTGCTACCCTTTTCTTACTTCCCTTCTTTAGTTCCCTATTTTATTCTTTTCCTTGCTTTCAGTTTCACTTCTCCATTTTTTACTTTTTTCTCACTTCCATTTTCTCCCCTGCCTTTCTTACTTCCGTAATTTGTTTCCCTTTTATTTCTTGTCATTCTCACTTCCCTTTAGAAACTCTCTCTCTCTCTCTCTCTCTTTTTTTTTCTTCCCATCTCTTGGTTCCCTTTCTAGCTTTCTTTCTCCCCTTACTTACTTTCCTTCCTTGCTTCCCTTTCTTTCTTCATTGCTGCTGTTTTCTATTTTTCTTACTTCTCTTGCTTCCTCATCTTATTTCCCTATAATGCTTCCCCATTATTACTTCCATTTTTACTTTTTTCTTGTCTTCCTTTAATCACTTCCTTTTAATTTTTTCCCTTCCTTCTTTCACTGTCTTTCCTCCTCTTTCTCATTCCTCATGTGGATTCCAGCCAGCGGGGTCCATGTGTTGTGGCTGTAATGAACAAATTCACATGGACTACAGAAGTACTGTGGAGAAAAAGGGACGGCATGGCCACTCTCTGAGTGAGAGAGGGCCCTGACCCCTGCCTCGACAGGCTTTTATTGCTTTTCTGGGTACATTACATCGAGGATGGTCTTCATTTACTATGCACAGGTTCGCTTTAGGTGGTTACCTTTTACAGATAACAAAGAAGAGGATGTTGCTAATTACTTCAAAGAAAAAGGATATTTACAAATACAAAGGGAAAGGTGATTGAACTGGTTACACTTTATACTTTGGGGGTTTAGCATAGATTTTAGAAAGTTACTTTAAAGATATGCAGTAAACATTTGCTGTCTCAATTCAGGGTGAGGGAGTTTTAGCAAAAAGCAAGCCTCAAAGCAGTCTAGGTACAATGCAGGCCTGATTCCCCACAGGAAAACCAACCCATGGGCTTGGTTCCTGTGTGCCAACTTGTTCCCCACTGGTTTTCCGAATCAGGGGCTGGGCTACATTTGCCATGCCAAACGCATAGGTTCCCTATACATTCCTCATCATTTTCCTCCTCCTTTTCCTTCTTTATATTCATCTTTTTCACCTTGTTCAGTATATGAGTTCTGTTAACTAAGAAAATCATTGTGGTGTTATTGAAAGATCATTGACTTCCCAATGAGCTGAACTGGCACCAAGCTCATGCTTCTACCACTTTTTAACTGTGTGAACACAGTGGCAGTTCACTGCAGCTCTCTGAGCACACAGTTCCCTTATCTCGATAACCTAGTTGGTTGGGTGAGTTTCTCATCTTTGTGTTCATGTCAAATTGGCTTGAACCTCATCCACTGTGCAGTTGAGGGGTGGATCTACATCTCTAAGATTTTAAGTGAGAGAGTTTGTCTCTCCCAGTGGACTTTGAGCTCCTGTGCCTGCCATGTAATTCAAAAGATGGTATACTCCTATGCTTCCTCTCTAATCTGAATTATAGCATCTCACACGTGGAGCATCACTCACTTTCCTGGCTTCCTTCTGCAAGCCTCTCTTGCACAGTGTTTTTGTTAGTAGCAGCTGTACTGATGGATTGGGGTCAATGAAGGATTTTCTCTCTCCATGCAGTTGTTTGGGTTTTATCTCTCTCTAAAGCAAAGGTGGCAAACTCAGGACCAATGAGCTAAATCTGGCCAGAAAACAAAGGCAGTCCACAGTCATACTATTCAAGTGGCCCAATGTTGTATCCCAACTTTTTAATTGGTTCTAGCATTTAAAAATCAGGATATTTAATTTGAAGATTCAGCTTTCTGGCTGCCTCTTGAAAAAGGGAAGATTATGCTGGTCCTCATTTCTGCATTATCAGGTGCAGCTGAGTATCATTTGCCCCCTGGTGGAGTCTACCTGCCCAGTTCCCCACACTCTCCCTGGCTTCTTTATCCATTCTCTTACTTGCCAGGTGCTTGGAAGCATTGGAGGAGAGAGGCTGTTCTCTTTATTAGTGCATGTCCAAAGCATCTTGTTTATGATTCAAATCCTTTAAAATCCACTTAACACTTTTTTCCTGGCACATTATTGCTCTTGAAGCAACATACTAAAGACAGACTATTTTCTTATATGGAGAGGAGGGGAAGAGTTTACCAGGAGGAAAAAAAATGTTAAGAGCTCCTCTCCAAGAAAACTACAGAACACTGAAGAAAGAAATTAAGGAAGACGCAAATAAATAGAAGCCAATACCGTGTTCATGAATTGGAAGAATTAACATCATTAAAATGTCTATACTACCCAAAAAAATCTATAGGTTCAATGTATTTCCTACTAAAATACTAATGACATATTTCACAGATTTAGAACAAATATTTAAAAAATTTATATGGAACCAAAAATGGCCCCAAATAACCTCAGCAATTTTGAGAAAGAAGAACAAAGTAGGAGGGATCACAATGCCACTGGGATTACAAGGCCACTGTAATCAAAACAGTCTGGTACTGGCATAAGAACAGACACAGAGATCATTGGAACAGAACAGAGAACCCAGAAATAAATCCATGTCTCTATGGTCAATTAATATTTGACAAAAGAGCAGGAGCATAAAATGGAGTAAATGTAGTCTCTTCAATGAATGGCTTTGGGAGATCTGGACAAGTACATGCAAAAAATGAAACTAGACCATGAACTTAAGCCATACACCAGGATAAACTCAAAATAGAAAAAAGACTTAAATATAAGTCGTGAACCCTAAAAGTCCTAGAGGAAAATGTAGACAATAAAATTTCAGATATCCCATGCAGCAATATTTTTGCTGATATATCTCCTAGGGCAAGGGAAATAAAGGAAAGAATAAACAAATGGGACTACATCAAATTAAAATCTTCCACAAGGCTAGCAAAACATCAGCAAAATGAAAAGGGAACCAATCATATGGGAAAACATATTTGCCAATAATACCTTGGACAAGTGTTTGATCTCCAAAATATACAAAGAACACAACCAGGAAGCCTAGTCATAGGACTGAATACCAGGAAGACAAACAATCCAATTAAAAAATGGGCAAAGGACCTGAACAGATACTTCTTCAAGAAGGACATACAGAGGGCCCATAGACATATGAAAGGATGCTCAACAGCACTAGCCATCTCTAATTTTTATCAGAGATGAAAATTAAAATCACAATGAGATACCACCTTACACCAGTCAGAAAGGCCATTAACAAATCAACAAACAACAAATGCTGGCAAGGATGTGGAGAAAAGTGAACCCAAGTGTACTATTGTGGGAATGCAGATTGGTGCAGCCACTGTGAAAAACAGTATGGAATTTCCTAAAAAAACGAAAAAATGGAACTGCTTTTTGACCCAGTGATTCCACTGCTGGCATTATACCCTAAGAATCCTGAAACATCAATTCAAAAGAACCTATGCACCCCTATGTTCATAGCAGCACAATTTACAATAGCCAAGTGCTAGAAATAGCCTAAGTGCCCATCAGTAAATGAGTGGATCAAAAAACTGTGTGTATTTACACAATGGAATACTCTGTAGCAGAAAGAAAGAAGGAGATCCTACCCTTCACATCAGCATGGATGGAACTGGGTAGCATTGTGCTAAGCGAAAGGAGCCATGTGGCAAAAGACAAATACCATATGATCTTACCTATAAGAGGAATCTAATGAACAAAACAAATGAGCAAAATAGAACCAGGGGCATGGAAACAAGGAACAGACCAACACTGACCAGAGGGGAGCAGGGAGAGGGATAGCTGGGGGGAAGGGGAAGGGTCTTGTCAAAGAATATGTATAAAGGACCCCCAGGCATGGACAACAGGGTGGGAATTGACGGTGGGAACAGGGGCTGGGCGGGGTAGGGGAGAGCAACAGGGGACAACTGTAAGACAACAACAATAAAAAAAATTTTATTTTAAAGTTAAAAAGGAAGAAAAACATTTTAAATCATCTCTTGCAATGACAACATCAAACATCATCATCCTGAAATGACAGCATTTTACTGTCACCACCCATATCTTTTCAGGGTAAAGTACAGTTTGAGATGACATGCAAAGTCAGGTAAGTAAAGGCCTTAAAGTACTTTTTTAAAAAATCATTAAAATATTTATTTTTGTTAGTTTTAATATTCTTTACCTTGGTTCTCTTTAAATAAAACAGCATGTTAAATCTCTGCTTGCCACCTTCAACTAGTTAGCAAACTTTTTTCCCAGTAAGTTTGCTCATAAGTTTTGAAGTTGGTATTCTTCTTTTTCCTGTGCACCCTGCACAAATACAGCCATCCCTTATTGGTTGTATTATCCCTGGTCTATCCAACTAAACCCCTGGTGCTCTCTGTGCTCCTTTCCTTTGCCTCCTCTTTCCTTGTCCGTGGCACTTACCACCATCTAATAGGGCACAGCTTTTGCTTTATAGTGTGTCCCCCTCCATCACAGGCAAACCCCGCAAATACAGGACATCATGCTGTTGTGTGCACCACTGGATTCCAGTGCAGTCCTCTGCAGGCTCTTGGTAACAGTTTGTGGAATAAGTGAATACTGGGCCTAGAAGAGAGAGTCTCTTCCTGTTGCTGCTGCAGAAGTAGCAGCCCTGCTCTGTTAATCAGGGTCCCTGCAGCAGAACTGAAATAAAGAGACACTGTTTTTGATGTTGTGGGCAGGGCTGAAGAGGATTAACAAGGTATAATGTGAGACTAGTGACAGCTATGCCACCGCTACACCAGAAGGGACAAGCAGAGGGGGCTGCTCCCAGATCCGACTTGCAGACAGCCCACTTGACAGAAGTGTGGCTCTTGGAAAAGGGACTCAGGCAATCTGAGGAAAGGTTCTGGTCTTATGCCCTCACCTCCAAGTTGGTCAAATCCAGTGGAATCAGAAGACACGAGATCCACTGATGTGGTTTATAAAATTAGCCCCAAGGGCAGAGTCTGGTGCAGAATATGTATAAATCTGGAGGGACAAATGGAAAGGAGCCAGCATAAAATCTCCCCTGCTGGCTCTCAGATGGATGCTCTTCTTAATGAAGCACAGCTGTGGTTAGCAACCAGCAGAGGGATTTGGGGATGCCAGACTTGTGTCCTCCTGGTTCTAGCTGTCTGTCAGTCAGGAGGCAGGTAACCACGTGCAAAAGCTACACGGCTGTCCAAAGTCTATGTAAAGAGCAAATTCAGGGTGCAGTCTATAGAGGCTGAGGAGTAAGCTGCATGGGAGTAAGCCACACAAGTTGATGTTCACATGCATGCACATGCATGCACACACACCCATACCTTCCATACCTTCACATTCCCATACGTTGTATCTGGAACATGGTAAGACTAATAAATGTTTGTTCCATTAACAAGTGGCTGAATGGGAGCTGACCCACCTAGGATTGCCTCCCATAATGTCCACCGGGTTTTAGTTCTCACCCATCTCCTTTCTGTCATGAAAGCCTACCTGTACGTCTTACTGTTTCTTGAAGGTGACTGGCTTAGTAATTTGATATTCCAAACCATGGCAATGCAATAGTGTATGCAGCATTTATATGTTCCCCTATGCTGGCACTTTTGCAGACAAGTGTCTTCATTTCTTAATCCAAATGGAATTATTTCCCCATGTGCCACTCTCAGTGGTTTCGTGGTGTTTGTGTTCGGGTGCACTTTTAGTTGTCTCTTAAGTGACATGCTACCTACCGTCAGCTGCTGGTGTTGCCTAATTCTGGTATACCCTTGATTTTTCCTCCTTCCCAATCTCTTCTTCTACTTGTCTTATACCTGCAACATTTCCCAAACCATAGCAGGTGCCTGGGGCAGGGTACTTTTGTACTGAGCTTGTCTTCTTGTGGTTGGGTAAATGGATGCAGCTGTTCTTTACCATCCTGAAGACCGTGGGAGGGGTCTTCTGGCATTTTTGAAGGAGGTGTGGGGGAGATCACAGTGTATTTGTGCATGTGTATTAAGCTTAAGCTACTCATGTTCTAAAAAATTTGAATGTGACTTAAGGAGCATATGGAGGAAAAAAAATACATGAACTTAGTCCTTTCCTTTCTAAAATGGTATCACATTTGGTGTCCATCTGAATCAGATTCATTTGCAGATGTTCTTGCTCATCCAAGTCAAGGAGGTACCAGCATTCTACCACCTGACAGCTGGTGATTCAGAATTTGCTGATCTGGAGACTGCTTATGGCTACAAAAATTGTAATCTGCTCACCATGTATAACCATTAGCTCCTCTGCTCATGTCTAATTCCCCACAGGAGCTATCAGCCCGACATGTGCACATTTTGACAAGCCATTTTTGCACATATAGGATTAAATTATTTCACAGGGGAAAGAAAAGAACTAGGGATGAGAATGTCAAAGGCTCCGGGAAAGGGGAACACAAGGTCATAGCTGCAGCTTTTTCTCTCTGGAACACTTCAGAAATTCTTCTAAGTTTGATGGTTTAGAGAAATGACTCTGATGTAGCACGTCATTTTCCTAAAACTGCCTTGTTCAAAGACCACATGCCTAAAGATTTGAACACAAAGAAGAGCTAGATAAAGTCAGGCCTCTGGAAAATCATTAGGTAGTTGAAATCCTGTGGAAATTCCTCCTCAGGTCTTCACAGCACCTTATTCACCGAAGCACCTCGTATATTTATTTATTTTGGTTGTCAGTTGTGTCCTCTAAACCCCAAGTTTCTTGATGATACAGATTAGACTTTATTCATATGGTATCTGTGCTGGCTACACAGCAGTTACTCAAAATCGTGAGTTATGAGTGCAGTGATAAAATGTGTAGGCCAGAGCACTGACATCCAGCATTTTTCAGGCCTTCTTCTAATGCAAAGGTGAGAGAGAGGCAAAGGCAACACAGCAGAGAGAAACACTGCAAGAGAAGGGGGGGCTGGGCCACCCAAGGGTTTGCGTGTGAAGGAACCAGTGTATGGCTGAGGCCAGTGGACCTTGGCAGGCCACGCTGAGGTGTTGTCATGCCTTAGATGTTCGTTCATGTGGGAGGATATAGCAAATCCAGCTGCTACCTTAACCTATGCCCAGGGCATCACTGTGGAGCCTGGGACATGGTACAACAGCACCACTAGAGGCCAATCACCACTGGCCTGTGTGGGACCAGTGTTCATTCTGTGACTATATTTTAGGGGGTGATGGCAGTGGGCAAATCGAACCTTGCAGTTTTCTTTCTGCTTGGCATTTAGAAGTTTACTGACCTCTTGGATGTGAAACAAGTCTCCAGGACTCAAAGAATCATAGCAAATGTTAATTTTAAGAAGGAAGATCTAGCCTTCCCATTGGTGAGAACACACTGGAGAAAACAAAAAGTAGCTTTTTGTCCCCAAGTTGATGTGGTCAGACATAAAGTTTCATATATAAAGTCTGGAGTGTCTATGGGACGTTAATGTGAAGGTTCCAGGAGACAGATAGAAACAGTGGCCTAAAATATATGGAGAGGTTGGGGATAGAGATAATAAAGGTGTGGAAATCATCATCGTATTGACAAGACTGTCTTATATTTAGCTTAATATCCCACTGCCTATATAGTCGGAGTGGAAATAAGTATTTGTTAATAAATAAATTAACGAATAAGTAAATAAGTATAAATAAAGCAGTATAATTAATTTTTTAAAAGCAAATATGCTGGGACTTTTACATCCAGATTTTTCTCTACTTCAGAGTAATCATCTTGGATTTATTCCTGCAATATCTTTATAGCCCAGGGCAGTTTCACGCTCCCGTAGAATTACTTACATTCAGAGCACACATTTTACTTCTTTCCAGAGGTGGAGACTCTTTATCCTTTAAGAGTAAGTTTGATTTCTAGAAACAACTAAAAGTAATTCTTAGCCATATTTGGTGAGTAATTTGGGGAATAGGAAAAAACCCTGCAATTTTGGTCAGTAACAGTTTTAAATTCAGAAGTAATGGAACTTAATTTTTAGTTCTGAAGTCAGCATTGAATAGCCCCGTGAAAATGTTTGAGCCTCCAACCACAGCCTCCCGTGGTGAGTACTGTGAAGTCCAATGGTACATTGATTTTAGTAGAATAACACACACACACACACAATTTATTTTTAAATGTAAAGTTTAGGTGTTCAGTGTTGGCCCCAAGTATGCTTCCTTGACTTCTTGTTCTTCTTCACTAGAATTCATCTTGTCGCTCTTTTATTCCCCCATCTGCTTAGCATTTGGTGAGTCATGACAGCTGTGGTGTTTGAAATGCCCTATGAGTTGAGGCAAGTACTGCTAAAAACAGGACACTCTGAGAACCAGTAAATGGGAGGTTATGTAGTTGGTACCTCACTATACTTTGATTCTTCTATTTTTTGTCACATTTTTTCAGCCCTGACTAGATCTGACTGCAGTGAGACTGATTCTTTGGTTGGATGGATTTTGTAGCATTATATTTTCATTATAAGGATTTGACTCCAATATTGGTGGGATGGTAGCAAAAAATAAAAATAAAAAACAACAATCCACAGTGGTGGTGGTCTATTCAGGAGACCCAGGTTCTAGTTCTGCCAATATTAGTAATGATATTACTATTACTACTATTGATCCTATTACCAATGCTGCTGCTACCGTTATTACTACTTCTGTATTTTAGATTTGCACAAAAATTTTTATACACTTTTCCTTAATTAATATTCACAAGAGTCCTGTAAAATAGGAAGACATCAACGGACAAATTTTCAGTAAGGAAAGTGAGCACAAAGTAAACTTCCAAATGTCCAATTAAGAATGACATTGAGCAAGTCATTTTAGGTCTTGGGGCTGGACTCTCTAAGATCCACTTACTTTAAAATGTTATGCTCTATGCTTTTAATAGGGTGTAAAATATCAATATGCACCAGAGTATAGTTCTTCACGCCCTAAGTTTCTCATAAACAAGGAATCACGGGGAAACACTGTCCCATGGTAAGAGTTAGAATATGTACAACAAACAAGTTGAATAAAATTAAATACTGAAGGAAAAAAATAAAGTCATGCAAGTGTTTATTGTGAGAATGTTTTAGCCTTCCTACTTTTCCCTCTAGGCTGGGTAGAACCATTAGCTTTATCTGAGAAGTTGCTATGGAAACCAATTTGCACTGTTCTCCCTTTGCCACAATATTTTCCTCCGGCATGCTCTATCTCTCAAAAATCTTAACAGCAGTAAAACAGACATTAAACCCCAGAGGATTAAAAAATAGAATTTGTACTTTTTCTCTTGACCCCCACCCTCATCCCTTCAAAGGCATGGCTATTGACAAATCGAGAGCTCATGGATTCCGCCAACAATGGTCTATTTTCTACACAGACAGAGGCTGACAGAAGGGCTGCCATGTTGATGAAGGAAGGGCTGTGACTGCCAGTCTTCAGGTCTCCTGCAGACCACAGTCCCACCTGCCATGGACACAGGTGCTCTGTCCTGGTTCGAAGGATTAGAGCCACTCA
Source organism: Macrotus californicus (assembly GCA_007922815.1). NCBI lineage: Eukaryota > Metazoa > Chordata > Mammalia > Chiroptera > Phyllostomidae > Macrotus > Macrotus californicus. Next base: position 11,187 of record VMDR010030288.1, read on the forward strand.
TCACACTTGAAAGAACATAAGAAACACAGAATTATTGTTAATCAACATCAAAATGATCAAACAGATGGCATAAGTGAGGATGAGAAAGAGGGTTTTTCTTTAGGGTCCTGAATTCACTGACCAAATGGGTGTTAGGAAAACATGGGAAGAATCTGGAAGCATTGTGTTCATGGGGTTCTTAATCTTGAAGATGAATTTTTATTATGGTCTAAGGAGAGTACTGTTATATCAAATCTATTCATAATAGGCTTATGAGGTATTTCACAAAAGTGTTCTTGTTACCATTGCATCCTAAAATGATCTCAAAACAGTAATATAAACTGGCAACCATTTTTTATTTTGCTCACCAAATTATGAGTCAGAAATTCAACACATTTTTGGCTTCAAAGTTCTCACTTGAGACATCTCACGTGATGGTGGTCAGAGGCTGGCTGAGGCTGCTGCCATCTGAAGGTTCAAATGGGCTGGGTGTCCAAGAGGCTCAGTCACAGGGTGATGGCATTTAGTGCTGGTTGTGGGCTAGTCGTCCTTGTGACCACTCTGGAATGGTGGCTTCAGGAGAGTCAGACTTCTTGCAGGGTGGATCCCCAGAGCAAGGATCCCACAAGAAGTAGATGTAAACTGTGTGACCTGTGATGCCTGGCTTCAGAAGTCTTACAGCCTTACTTCTGCCATACCATTTGCGAAAGCAGTGATAAGCCTGTGAAGACACAGGAAAGGGGGACAAAGATCCTAACTCTTGAAGAGAGGGTTGTCAAACAGTTTGTGGTCATTTAAAACACCTGCTAAATAAATGAGTTTTCTGGCAAACTGCTGATAACTTCAAGTGCAAACTTTCAAAGCTTAACTCTTTCTTGATATCTCAAGATTTCTTAAATTAAATTTATTGGGGTGACACTGGTTAATAAAATCACATGGGTTTCAGGTGTGCAATTCTATGATACATCATCTGTATATTTTATTGTGTGTTCACCACCCCAAGTCAAGCCTTCTTCCATCATCATTTATCCCCACGTTCCATCATCATTTATCCCCACGTACCCTCTTCTCCCTCCCTCTATCTCTCTTCTCTGATCTCAGGATTTTTGTTAAGAGCATCCATTAATGCACCCTGTGAAATAAGTATTACCCACAGGGCATATTGAATAGAATAAGATTTTTTTTTAAAAAACTACCTTTTGCTCACTGCTTACTCTATTCCAAGAGTTTTATGTATTTTATCTCAGTTAATTTCTTTTCTTTTCTTCTTCTTTTT
>VMDR010030289.1:0-12435 GCA_007922815.1 Macrotus californicus
CTGGAATGTTTCTCAATCATGTTTGGTATAAAGAAGGAACATCACCTGAACACAACATTAACTTGTGATCCTGAGAGTTGCAAGTATTCTACTGACAATTTCTTATCTAAAACCATCAGCTTTTTCCATTACTCTACCTCTTTCTTGTAAGGCAGTTTCTTAAATGACCAGAGAACTATGCATCATGATCACCAAATACACATATACACAGAGAGAAAATAGGGCTCTTTTTTGGAGGGGGGAATATTCTTTAAGAAAAGAAGAAAAAGGGAAAATGAAGAGAAACCAAAAAGTCTTGCTTTTATTACTAGTATACATAAAGTAGAGCAAGGAAGATATTTTAGCCCTCAATTATCTAGCAACTATCCATACTGCTTTGTTCCTTTTCCTCTCTTCACCATGGTATGTATGTCTTTCTCTGCCCCTTCTCTTATCTCACATTAATTCTCCAGCAGCTCATACATAAGGCTGTGCTAAGTCAGAGCCTTCATTTCCAACAATTTCCCAACCAGAAGACATGCTTCATTTTTTAACTGGAGCATAGCTAATGATGCAGATGAAATCTGGGCCCGGTAACATTTGATCTGGCCTCAGACAAGAGAAGCAAGGTGGCATCAGCTTCCTCTGATATAGTCTGCAGCCAAGGAGCAGCACCAGTATACAAGTGACATGCATATCACATGTATCAAAGAGGAAGCTCAATCTGCACAGCAATAAGACTCTCTCACATCCCAGCATGGGTGCTGGCCCTGAGCTGCAGTTCCAGTAATTGACATAGTTGCCCAATGCTACAAAACAAACTCAGAAACTATTCTCATTAGACATCCCCCTGCTTTGTGACTCTGTTATTGTAAAACCCAAACACTGAGCCCCATACCAGCGTGGCTCTGTTTTTAATTAGTTCTGATGGCATTGGGCTGTAAGCCAAAGAAAAAATGAACTTCCTGTGACTGAGGCTTGCTGCTCAGTATGTTGCTTCCTTCTTAAAGAGATTGTTTTCACAACATTTTATGAAAAGGACTACTGACAGAAATAATATAAGTTTTTACTGCTTTTGATATTTTTTTCAGGCTTATAAAAAGCAGCCAACAGTCAGAGAATTTGTAAAGTTACAATGCTATTATTTGGTCTTTTGTGTGACCCAGTTGACTTGTCTTTTGATTAAAGACATCCTACACGATTAATTTTTTTAATGGAGAAAACACAGGCTTCTGTTAAAATTTTAAGACCATGAATGTTTTAGTGTTCCACTAAATTAATTTGGTGATATATATTTTACTGCCTGGGTCATTGCTGGCATAGTGTTAGAACTGAGATGCTGGTAAGGTCACCTTCTGAATACAAGGAAGAGCATATAAGAATACTAGGTAGATAAAGAACATTTAGATAAATGCTAAAATCTTATACAAAATGAACCTTCTCTGGACACAGATTCCTATTTCTCTAGAATCTTTTGAAGATACTTTCTTTTTGCGGAATTTCTTAATGTATGAGTCCCTCCTCCCCAAGTTAGAAACTAGACATTTGTTTCCTGGATTACTTTGTAATTTGTCATGATATATGACTTGGAGTCTGCCCATTAGACACAACCACATGCAACTTCATGAAAGTGAAATGAGGAAGGAGATTCCACGTGGAATTTATTCTGCCAGGAGAAACAAAGATTCAGTGTTGAGGGGCAGCAGTGTCCCAGGTCACAGGTATGACACCCCACACCATTGTCAGCAGTGCCCAAGCAAGGCTGTGTATGAAGACAGCAGTGGTGGTGTCTCAGTAAGTCAGTGCAAAGGTGGGATGTACAGGCTTTAAGACTGACTTCCTGGGCCTTCTGAAATTCAGTGAGCTGGCCTATGGTCTTTAACAAATTAATACTCTACTTCCATTAGCCAGAGTAGATTTTGTTGTTGGCAAATAGGAATTCTGATACAACCACTATGACTCTACTCTACACTTCCTGTTAAAAGCTAATATGACAATATTTTATAGTGGCTGAGAAAATAATCTCTGGAGTTAGCAGACAGAATTTGGAGTCTTAGTTCTGTCACTTCATAGTAGTGTGAAATGGGGACAGTGGCTTAACTTCTCTGAGCAATTCTTCACCTGAAAAGTGGGAATTATACTCTGTAACTTACAAGATTCTTGGGAAATTTAATAGAATGTGGTTATAATTACTGTGGGCACTGACAGAGGCATTTATTTATATGACTTTTTCAAGTCCTTTTAGATATGGATATATATTTTATTTAAAATAAATTATGTTTACTTTTCTTGGGTATTGGCTAAAGAGAAGCACTAGATTATAGAGTCAGAATATATTCAAGAATTATCTCAGTCTTCTCCATGTCTCTAAAAGGGTAATTATATACAGTTTTCTGTAAAAAACCACAGAATAAGAAGTCACTGATTATTTTCCTTTTTTATTTTTTATTGTATTTTCCATTACCATTTAGTCCCCTTATAACCCTCTTGTCCCCACAATCACCACACTGTTGTCTATGTCCATATGTCCAGCATCCATAAGTCCCTTTTCCTTTCTGTTCAATCCCTCCACTCCCTAAACTCCCCCACCTTAGCTGGTCTGTTTCTATTTTGCTTGTTCAGTTCATTCATTAGATTCCACATGTGAGTGAAATCAGTGGATAAAACAACTATAAGACATTTACACAATGAAATACCACTCAGCCATAAAAAAGAAGAAAATATTATCCTTGCAAAATATGGATGGACCTGGAGAGCATTATGCTAAGTAAAATAAGTGAGTCAGAGAAAGCCACCAATTATTTTTCATTCAAACCTTATTCACAAATACAAGTATTTTCTGAGCAAACCATAATAATTCCTATAATACTTATACATGTTTCTTTTAAACATATCTAGTAGCCAGATAAACTTCTATACATCCTTCAAAGCCCACTGTAGATGCCAGCCTCTCTCTGAAGCATTTTCCTATTTTCCTACCAAATAGGAAGTAGTCCGCCTTCTTTGAACCCAGATACCCTTATCCCCAGTGACAGTTATATACTCTTGCTGATGTGAAGGTTAGTTGTATGCACACCTTCACTCCCCTCACTGGTGCAAGTAAGCTTCTTAAGATGAGGGCTCATCTCTGAATCTGTAGCCCTCTGCAAGCCCTTAGCCCTTGCTCTGTGCATGCAATGCCTGTATAGCATAGTGTAATCTATACTACTGCAATGTTTGCTCTTAATTGTGTAACTATATTGGAAGCACTTTGAAGACACAGAGCTTACTCATCCTTATATCCACCTTGGTACCTATAACATATTTGTTGAATTGAATTAAAAACATTAAACTAAAATTTTCCATATATTTCTTTCTTTTATTCTTAGCTTCTTTTTCCTTGCAGTTCTTTGATCCTTTAAGAGTCTATAGTCTTCAGCATTTATATCACCCCAGTGAGTTTTTATGAAAGTAAATTCTTTCTTTGTCACCACTGGTGACCACATTTATTATTGCTTTTACATAATCTTTGCAAACTGGTCATAAAATATTTTCATTATAGCTTATGGTTTAGACCAGCTATTACTGTTTCCTCCCCCCAGCACCTACATCTGGGCAGCTTTTGTGTAACACGTGCTGCACATTGCTGCAATTGCTCCAGCCTAAGAAGAGAACTCATATTCATCTGTATTCTGCCATACCTCTGGTCCAAGGCCTCTTCTACATTCTTAGCCTCTCAACTAGAAAGTAGCAGTGAAATACCCCTTTTCTCTTGTTCTGCTTTCAGCAACATTTTCTCCTCTTGTACTGTCTTTTAATCTCTTTGGAGATCATTACAACTGTAATCTCAGAGTTCTTTCTAACTCTCCATAAATATTTATTCTTGATGTCCTCCAGGACCTTGCCAAAATGGTACATGAAACTAAATATATACATATATATCCCCTTCAATAATTGGATCCATAAGTAACTTCATCAGTTCCTGGAAACCTCATCTTATTTTTTCTTTTGATATGCTCCCTATTTGGATTATTTCCTTTGCAATGTGGTTGATATAGAAAGTCTCAAGCCTTTTAATTTATATATATATAAGCCTCCTCTTTTCCTTCTGACAGAGCTGCTCCTGCTCTATATGTCTTCCCAGCACAAATCCCTGCTGTCCTATTTCCTCCATGAACTGTTTCTATAATCCAATCAAGGATGGAATCCTAAAGATAATGTTTAAACACTTACACAACGACCTCCAAAACAGTACATACTTTCATGTTGGGAGAGCAATAAATGACAATGGGCAGCTTGAAACTCTACCTCCTTCCATCCATCTTTGTCCAGGAATTGGAGCCATAAGTAACTTCATCAGTCCCTGGAAACCTCATCTTATTTTTTCTTTTGATATGCTCCTTATTTGGATTATTTCCTTTACAATGTGGTTGATATAGAAAGTCTCAAGCCTTTTAATTGATATGAACACAATCAATTCCCCACTATGTCTTTTCCTGTATAGAGACCTCATGTTGTATCTTAGTGTCATCTAACAACCAGCCAAAGGTTTTTGATTAAACGAGTGATATTAACATTTTGCAGATCACAGATCCCTTTGAGAATTTGATGAGAGTTAGAATTCTCTCCTCAGAAAAGTGTACATGTAAACACACACATAAATGCATACATACAGTATCAAGGGGTAAAGAGAACAACTGAAGCCTCTTTATAGACCCCGCAGATATTATAGTAATCTCAGTTAAAAACCTCTGCTGAAGTAAAAAAGAAGTTTTTAAAAATATGAGCCCATTAAATTATCCACATCCCTTGGAGCAATCTAAGAGACTATCATGAATCATATCGAGATGATAATAGGAACACAGGAGAGAAAATTCACTTTGGGGAATGAGCAATGCAGGAAGCACAATCTCTCGGTTACTCTAGAATGTCAAAATGTTACCTGTTAGCTGAACGTAATGCTGCCACAAGGACAAGCATTTGGTGACTCAATTAATACATATTTCATCCAGGTACTGTGATTTTATTTAGACTGATATAAAGAAAGAAGGACTCATCTATTTATCCGTATGTCTGTCTGCCTGTCTTTCTGTCCATCTATCCAACCATCCATCCATCCATCCATCCATCTAGCTATCTATATAATGTTATCATAAAAAAACACTATAAAGGACACATGGACATAACCAAGGGGGAGGGTGGGAGTGGGGGAGGGGGTGGGATTGGCTGGGGTGGGGAGAGAGTGGTGGGGGGAAAATGCAAACTGTAATTGAACAACAATAAAGTAATTAAAAAAAATGCAATCCCTTGCTCCAAAAAATATTCTCAATTTATTTTGAAATTATCACCTAAAATTATAGGCCTACTTATTATTAGAGATTGAAATATAATCTTAGATGTTTCAAAAATACAAAGTAGAAAAATAGTTTAAAAGCAAAACCTTTTATGTTTTGTTGATTAGGTTCCACTTATAGGTTGAACAACAATAAACAATTTTTAAAAAGTAAAATCAAATAATAATAATAATAAATAAAAATGGACTGGCTAGAAAATTTTAAAAAATAAGTAAAAGCAAAACCTTGATAATTTTTACACTAGCAAATTCACAAGCAGCTGTTCTGTTCAATTGTTAAGTAATAGTCATTTGAAGACAAGGTAAAATACTGCCTACTAAACCATCATGATGAGTACTGCCTGCCTCGGCTTCATTCTTCCCCTCAAAGAGACTTGCCATCCACTTGATATTTGCTCCCTTCTGAACATGCAGGCATAGCCTTGTATAGAGATTCTGGTATGTGGAATAAGTTTAGAGATGTTAAAATTTTTATTTATGGATTTCACTGGGAAGCCAATAATTCACAAGAATTGCCATGTTTTCCAACAGGATCAACACACTCAAATACATAAACTAAATCCACAAAAACAAGAATCCAACATCTCTGACTTATACTCTTCTCACATTATTCCTCAGGCCTCATCTCCTACTAGTCTCTCCTTTGTACATGCCATGTCTTGCTTTACTTTCCATGTTCCTGGCACGATCCTGGAGTCAGGACCTGTTCATTTGCCTGCCAGGGATGTTCTTTATTCCCTTACTGCTTTCAGGTGCTCTGGCTGTCAGAGCACATTAGCTTCCATTGATCAATTTTAATCTAGCGATGCTATACAGTCAGCATCAGTCACTAAACCACTATACATTACCTCTTCAACCTGAGTTGATGGCACAGAAAAGATCATGAGTGGATACTATGACTACCCACATGTGTGTCCAGGTAGGTTGAGAGAAAAAGACATCAGATTTTTATGTAGTTTTGTCACAGAAGAAATGTGATCCCCAGTCTGGGGCCCTTGAAGCAGCTTACAGTCTTTGTTCTGCATTATGTTTTCCAGATCCATGCCAAGTACTTAGTAGGCCGAATCCAAGTCAATTACCATCTCTGATTATGATTAAATAGATCCAACACACTGATTAGGGTCTCTTCCTATACTGCCTGCCAAGCTTGATAATTTTCTCTTGTCAATACTCTCCTTTACCTTTCATGGCTCCATCCTAATTGGGCATCATTTAGATTTACTAACGATGCTTCATATTATGGTGGTAATCTTTTCCCAAGTAACATAAACAGAAACATTCAACTAGACAAAAAAAGAGAGGGGACACAAGTGTGTTGAAACCTAGGGGTACACCTGCATTCTCCAATTCCAGATCCAACTGATCAGACAAATTTCATAAAAATTAACTCATTTCCTCCATTAATAATGTATTTTATGGTTTATAAGAAAACTCAGGTGAGATGTACTATTGCAGTTCTTTTTATCAAGTGGTCTGCATACTGCCATTCTGTAGACATAAAGTTAGACGTTATACCTGTGCCAGTGAGTTTCAAGCATAGTTATTGTGCTAAAAGACATTAACTGTCACAGTTTTTTATTTCCATCAGAGGGTAAAAACTGTTCTAGCTTTACTTCTAATGCTGAAAACTGAACAAAAACTGGAAAGTCATAGTTCTAAATGGTAATGCTGATAGTAAACAACATCTAAATAATTATCCTAAAATAATAAATAAAGGAACAAAGGTCATAAACTGTTATATAGCTTTTTAAATAAATTCAAGTAAATAAATAGACACAAGACAAAAATTAGGCTGCTTCTCCAGACTACTAGATTAACTCTGTTTCTAGTCATAGTACCTTTGATTGGCTAAATGTGGGCCTTTGTTTACACTTCAATTCAAGAAGACTTCATGTCTCCTTTACCTGTGAGAAAAAAAGACAGCAATCCATGAATTAAAAAGAACTTCTCACCAATATATGTATATACCAGTCTCAACATACTGGGCTTCATACCATTGATTACCATTTCAGTAAGTCCTACCTTTAGGCACATAAGCCTCAGCTCACCAAACATAATCCTAGAAGCAAATCCATCTTATCTTGCTCTTAAGTCAAATAAAAAAATAATAATAATGTTCTATCTTTTAAGCCTTGGATCATAAATCACCATCTTGATATGATATACTATACTTACTACAATCAAAATTTCAGAACTTTTTTGGCCTTGAATAGCCTGACTTCAAGAAAGGTTATTTTTGGTTATTTTTTTTTAAGGGAAATGGTGAGGGCTGCTTATTTTGTTCAATCCCAGACACTAAGGATGTGTAATTATACAAAAAATCTTCTTCGAGATTCAAGAGGAACTTTAATGGTTCCAAATTCACTTGCTATTTTAACATGGATATGACATGCTTTTATTCATGTGCATATATTTCATACAAAGCAATTAAGCATGGAGATGGCTAGGCAGAGTCCACACAGACCAGAAGTCAATTTGAAACCATGATCTGTGCAGTAAGAATGAGTCCAGCTCAGTCAGGACACAAAGAACTGACTATGCCTCCACCAGCAATATTCTCTACATATTTGCCTGACCTGATGGAAAAACCTAAATGATTGGTACACATCAAGTGATTTGAGATGCAGTGCTACACTAATAAGGTAAAACAGGAATCCTTGCATATAGGTAAGCAATCTACATAAAGAAGAAAGTGAGATTTAAAAGATGAGGTTTTGTCTTAATTACCTGCATAATTACCTCACATTTTAATCTCTATGTACAGATCTAACTTTAGAGTGGGTTCAAGTGATTTCTTTAAAAATATGACTGTGTCAATGTTGATTCATGAAATCTTGTGGCATTTAAAAATTAAATGTATATGTGTGTGTGTGTGTGTGTGTGTGTGTGTGTGTATATTTAGATTAAGTACCACATAGTAGATGCAAGTAACATGCTAAAATACATGGCAGACCCTTTTAAAGGACCCTTGCACAAACTTACTCACACTCACTCACACTCAGCTCCAGTGCTGGGACAGCATATTGAAAAGCATCAGAGACATACAGGGAGGAAGTAAACTGTCCAGCATCAGGGTGAGAGCTGGGGACAGCTTTTGCCCAGACAGAAGTGCTAGCAGAAGCCATTGCTCCTTTCTTTAGCCCTTCCCCCACAGAACCAGCAGGGGGGTTCCATATCTGAGACTCCATCAACATGGCTTATACTGGTGATTCCCTTAGGCTCTGTCCCATTCAACTTCTGGTCCCATTCAAGCTGTTTCCAGTGGCTTTTCCATATGAATAGCTTGTCTTGGCCCATGCCTCAGATTTTTCTAAATTTTCTCAAACAAGCAGCATCTGAGACAACTTCAAACATACCAACATTCACAACATGGGGGTACCAGAAAGAGAAGAGAGAGAGCAAGAGATTGGGAACCTATTGGAAAAAATAATGACAGAAAACTTCCCTAACTTGATGATTGAAATAGATATACACATCCAAGAAATGCAAAGAGTCCCAAACAAGATAAACCCAAAGAGATACATGCCAAGACACATCATAATTAAAATGCCAAAGATGAAATACAAAGAGAGAATCTTAAAAGCAGCAAGAGAAAAACAGTGACCTATAAGGGAGCTCCCATAAAACTGTCAGCTGATTTCTCAAAAGAAACTGCAGGCTAGAAGGAAGCGGCAAGAAATATTCAAAGTGATGAAAAGCAAGGACCTACATCCAAGATTACTATACCCAGGAAAGCTGTCATTTAGAATCAAGAGACAGATAAAGTGCTTCCCAGACAAGAAAAAGATAAAGAAGTTCATCACTACCAAGCCAGTATTATATGAAATGTTAAAGGGTCTTCTTTAAGAAGAAGAAGAAGATCAGCCCTGGCTGGTATGGCTCAGTGGATTAAGCACCAGCCTATAAACTAAAAAGTCACTGGTTCAATTCCCAGTCAGGGCACATGCCAGGGTTGCAAGCCATGTCCCCGGTTGGGGGCGTGCGAGAGGCAGCCAACTGATGTTTCTCTCACATTGATGTTTCTTCCCCTCTCATTCTCCCTTTCTTCCCCTTTCTCTGAAAATAAATAAATAAAATCTTGTTTAAAAAGTTTAAAAATATGAACAATAAAACGGCAGTAAATACATATCTAATAACTGAATCTAAGAAAAACAAAGAAGCAGAACAGAAAGAAAATCATAAGTACAGAGAAAGTTTTGATAGTTGCCAGAAGTGGGGAAGGGTCAGAGGGATGGGTGAAAAAGGTGAAGGGATTAAGAAGTACAAATTGGTTGTTACAGAAGAGTCATGGAGATGTAAATTATAGCATAGGGAACAGAGTAGCCAAAAAACACATATGCATGACCCATGGACATAGACAAAGGTGTGGAGATTGCCTGAGGGAGTGCACAGTGGTGGGTGGAGGGGGACAAAGGAAGAAAATTTGGGACAACTGTAATAGCATGAACAATAAAATACAATTGAAAACAAAAGCAAAAGAATTATGCCTGGACTTCCACATACAGCATTTATGGAGATAAAAAAATCACTCTCCTGCCTGAAACAATCAAAATAGATCAAATAAGGTTGTCAAAATATGGAAAGCAAACTTTTCAAAACACTAGACATCAGGCAATGATGAACAGTGACCCCTGAAAAGAAGGAAACACAGTGGGCTCTATAAATTCTACAGCTTACTGCATGGAGAGAGTTTCCAGGCTCCAGGACAGGGAGATGTAACAGAGCTGAGGGCCTGGGGAGACCAAGGCATCTAGAATCCATAGGACAGAGTCCTAAAGAGGATAGAGCTGAACAGAGAGAACCATGAATATCTATAGAAATAAATCCTTCAGTATGCCACTGAGTACTGATAAGCTCATGCATGTAAGAAAACTGCAGGGAAAATGCACATGGGAAATAATAAGCAACAGTACCCAAGATCTACACAGAGTCAGATGTCGCTCCCCCCAGACCGTAAAATTCAAAGGGCCTTAGTAGGGTACACAGTAGTGTCTTGTCTCGACAGCAGAGAATAATTAACCCTTGAGTGAGCACTACTCCACTCACACCCTTTAAATCTTTAAAGTAAGACCTGAAAAAACAGTATATTTTCAAGTAACTTAACTGCACTCCAGAAAAAAGCTCAAGAATATTTATAGGAATATAAAAATATCTAGTAACAAACAAGGTAAAATTCAATGTCTGTCAAGTAATCAAAGATTATTAGACAGAAGCAGGAAAATAAGACTCATAATGAGAAGAAAAATAAATCAATCAAAATTGGTCCAGAACTGACACTGGTGTTGGAACTAGTCATTAAAATGATCATGATAACTGTATCTCATATATTCAAAAATTGAAGTAGAGACATGGAAGATTTTTTAACACTCGAACTGAATTCTCAGAGATAAAAACTACAATATGTGAGAACAAAAATGTACTAGTTAGGATTAACGACAGATTTGACATTGCAGAAAAACAAAGATTTGTGAACTCAAAGACATAACAAACTATCCAAATGAGCCATGAAAGGAAGGAAGGAGGGAAGGAAAGAGGAAGAGGATGAAAAGGAGGGAGGGCAAAAGAAAGGAGGGAAGGAGAAAGATAGGGAGGGAGAAAGGGAGGGAAGAAGAAAACAATAACATTTGTGAACTGGAAAACATCAAGCAGCCTAATGTGCACGTAACTGGAGCCACTAAGTTGAGAAACACAGTAAGGCAAAAAAAAATCCTGAAATTATCCAAACTTGAGGAAAATTATAAACCCATAAGTTCAAGTTACATGAATCCCAAATCTGAAGAAACTTGAAGAAAACCATACAAAGATATATTGTAATCAAACACTTTTAATAACGAATAATAAAAATATCTCAAAACCAGCAAGGAAAAAAAGACATGCATGTGTGGATACATAGAGCTACACAAAAAATAAAGAACATCAGAAATAGTAAGTACATCAGTAAACACATTACTTTTTCTCTTGTAACTTAAATGCTGCAGAAGAGAATCTGCTCTTTAAGTAATAATAACAATCTAGTGTTAAATGTATAATATATTTACAAGTAAAATACATGAAAAAATAGCACAAGTTGGAGAAGAAAGACGTAATTATGCTATTTTAGGGCTGTTAAACTAATGTAAAGTAGTATAGTATTATGTGAAGGTAGTCAAAATATATCAAGTATATTTGTTATAAACACTAAACAACAATTAAAATAGCAAAATAATAAAATATAGTTAACAGGCCAAAGAAAAAGATAAAATGGAATCTTTAAAAAATTCAAAAAAATCAAAATGACAGAAAAATGGGGAAAGGGTAATTGTGAACAGATGGGACAATTATAAAATAAATAGCTAGTTGATAAACTTAAATGTAACCATATCAATAATCACATTAAATATAAATGATCTTAATACCCCATTTAAAAAGCATATTTTCAAATATAGGGTGTAGCAAAGGTACGTTTACAGTTGTGAGCATGCCAAGGAATTTATTCTTATATTATTATTTATTAATTGTTGCATTATTTTCTATAGGAACAACTGTAAACATATTTTTCCCTATCCTCTGTATACAAAGACAAAAGAAGTCAACACCTAACTACAAAAATCACACCTGAAATACAAATACACAAAAATGGTAAAAGTGAAAAATGGTCAAAGATAAAACACACTAATGCTAATTTAAAAGGTGGCTATCCCTCAAAGTCAATATTCAGAAATCAAAGGCATTTTTGTACACTAACAATGAAACATAAGAAGCAGAAATCAGGAAAAAAAATCCCATTTGACATAGCAACAAGAAAAATAAAGTACCTAGGAATAAACCTAACCAAGGAGTAAAAGACCTGTACTCAGAAAACTATACAACACTGAAGAGAGAAATTAAGGAAGACACAAACAAATGGAAGCATGTACCATGCTCATGGATAGGAAGAATTAACATCATCAAAATGGCCATACTATCCAAAGTGATTTATAGATTCAATGCAATCCCTATTAAAGTACCAGTGACATATTTCACAGATATACAACAAACATTTCAGAAATTTATATGGAACCATAAAAGACCCTGAAGAGCTGCAGCAATTTTGAGAAAGAAGAACAAAGCAGGAGGGATCACAATACCTGATATCAAACTGCATT
>VMDR010030290.1:0-12435 GCA_007922815.1 Macrotus californicus
TACTTGGTCAAAGTGAATAAAATCAGTCCTCCTAAAGGAAAAATACAATGACATGCCATTTTTATTATTAAATGTATTGCTTTCAGTCATATTAACTGTGTGGTATTCTTGTCTTTCTTTCCCCAGGAATCTGGTCAAGATCTTGGTAGATTTCTTCTCTGAAATAATCTCCACACTTCTTGATGAACAGTCATAGAACTCTGGAAATACTGGAAAATCTCAAGATGAATTTCAGGTTACTGTAAAGATTAATATGGATCTTCAGGCCATTTATCAAATTGAAGATCCCCCAGTTAGGTGGCTCTGAAGAGTCTTCAGTCAGGCAACACAATTATTTTGTATATCTTTAGAAGAAACAGACTTATATTTGTCGTTGCTTTCTGATTCTTGCTTATGTATTCATTGATTCACTTATTCTACCAAAAGGCATTTACTCTGAGTTTTCTGTAATATATTAGCACTGTGAGATTTACATGGAAATAACAATGTCTGGAGCTCACTCTCCAGGAATTTACAACCTTATTCTTTCTATCTTGCATTGTTATACAAGATCTCAGCTTGTTTAATCTGAAGAGCTTGGGTGACTCCCAATCAAGTGTCTGGACTACACATTTTTTATATTGAATCAAGTTTAAAACATGTCTGAATAATTAAATACCAATAAAAATTACAAATAACAAAAAACATAATGGATGAGGTGAGAAAGTTACATAAAATAGATGTTTATGAAGGCAAGGTATGTATTATGAGCTGAATTGTGTCCCTCACAAAATTTATATATAAGTCCTAATACCTAATACTTCAGAATGTGACCAAATATGGAGACATGACCTTTACAGAAGTAATTAGGTTAAAATGAGGTCGTTAAGGTGAGCCCCTATCTAATATGACTGGTGTCCTAATTAGAAGAGGGAATTTGGACACCTACACACACAAAGGATAGACACAGGGAAAAGTTAGTCACCTACAAACTAAGGGTTGAGGCCTCAGGAAAACCAACACTGCCAGTCCCTCGATTTTGAACTTCCAGCCTCCAGAAGTATGAGAAAATAGTCTTATTTTTAAAATCATGCATTATTTTCTTTAAATTATTTTATTGTTATTTAATTACAGTTGTCCACATTTACCCCTCACCACTCCCGCCCCCATCCCAGGCATCCCTATCTCCCTCCCCTGCTTCCACCTCCCTTGGTTTTGTCCATGTGTCCTCTATTGTTGTTCCTGAAAACCTTTCCCCTCATTATCCACTCCTGCCTCCCCTCTGGTTACTGTCAGATTGTTCTTAATTTCAATGTCTCTGGTTATATTCAATGTCCATAGCAGCACAATTTACAATAGACAAGTGCTGGAAGCAACCTAAGTGCCCATCAGTAAATGAGTGGCTCAAAAAACTATGGTACATTTATACAATGGAATACTATGCAGCAGAAAAAAAGAAGGAGCTCCTACCCTTTGTGACAGCTTGGATGAAACTGGAGAGTATTATGCTAAGTGAAATAAGCCAGGAGGTGAAGGACAAATACCATATGATCTCACTTTTGGATCCTAATCAACAAAACAAACAAGCAAGCAAAATAAAACCATGCATTCTGTAGCACTTTATCACAGAAGTCCTAACAAGCTAATATAGTGTGAAACTTGGACAGTTAGTCAAAATTAATTATTGAGCAAATATGTATATGTCATTATAGTAGTACAGTAGACATTAACTTATCCAGGCCTTAAGCTGTTCAGAATTTATTTATCACATAAGTTCCGTCACACATTTGTTACTTCAAGAACACACACAACCAAATACACACACAGAAGAACCAATAATCAAGTGAATTATAGCTTTTATGGTTGGTAGGAATAAAAATTGGGAAAAGTTAATAATTGTAATGATAGTAATGACAATAGCAGCTTTTTATATTTTGTGCCTTCTTTATGTCAGTGTGGCATTAAGCATCACAATATTTCTTTTTACTAGAGACTTTTATTTCTGTTATAGTTGAAGACCTAAGACTCAAAAACAGTCTTTCATTCTCCCAAGATCTCATGGCTAGACACTCTAATGCCTAAAGGGACAGAATTAGCACTTGCTATTTTTTGAAGGTGTAATAAATGCTTTTCAAAGATCCTCCTGCTCCAAAAAAAAAAAAGTCTCTGCTTCCCAGGGCTCAGTGCTGCTGAGTAGACACTGGGTTTTTTAATTGTGACCAAGAGCTCTGAAATGCATAGCAGCCCGTCAGGGTTGGGAGGTGTTTTAGAAGGATTTTCTTCCTCTGGCCTCTTCTAATTCAGATAATTAGGAAGTCACCTTTCTTCCTTCCCAAATCTCTCTCAGTAACTTGGAGATCAACCCACAATAAGCCTCTCCTTTGCCTATCTGCTCTGAAACATTGGGTAGGAATTGTTGCTAAGGTCTTTATAAGGTCACAGTCAAATATGTGAAATAAGCAGGAGGCCCATATAAATTTGCATAAAATATGCATTTTAATTTGCTTGTAAATGCATTTTAATTTGCATAAAAGTCTATTATGGCTTCAGAGTATAAATTTTATAATTGTTCTTTTTAAAACTGTCATTTATTTTTCATGCCCCCCTCTTTTCAGTTTTTTGCAAAATTTCTCCATTCTTGAGGGTGTCTCCTTTCATGACCCAGTCACAATGTAATGAAGGTGCTGGTGCTTTTGCGTAAAAAGCTCACACAGAGAAATGCTGGCATTATTCTCTTTTTTTTTTCTCATAAGACAATCTGCTGACACACTTTGCTTCCCATCTCATGTCTAATAATCTGACTTCCTTAGTGACTGTTTAACCCACCACCATTGAAGAAAAACTGCATCAGGTGGAGTTAAACAGGAAAAGAAGAATTTATTCAAGACTGTTGCAATAGAGGTTAAGATTATTACAATAGAGAAAGAGAATGAACTTTGTTGAAACAAAAAATGGGAGTATTTTTATGTGCTAATGTAAAAGTACTGGAGGACTTCAGCGGGCAGGTTGGTCAATACAATTAAGCATCTGTGTTTGCCAATTGATACTCCTACTCTGCCACAGAGACTGGGGATAAAGATTCTGTCTTTCAAGATTACATTTTAAAGGGATGGCTCCAAGTTTCTTGAGAAAGACATTTCTGGTTGTAAAATGTGCAAAAAGCTGGAAGATTTTCATTTCAAATAGGCAGAGAAAGAATTTATACTTATGAATTTTCTAAAGTAATTGTTCTCAGAAAAGGGAGGTCAGCGGCCCACCGTCAGAAAGATACTAGTATAAAGTTTAGTCAAGGTGAGGAGAACATTAAAGCTCTGTTGATTGACACAGATATAAATAAACTCAAATAAAAATTATATAAGCAGCCATCTAGCCCTTCCCTGTCTCTGGACTTAATGCATCCTCATTAGCATCTCTGATGTGTGGAACTTTCAGTTTATTTTATTAATGTGGATGGAAAGAAAAGTCACAGCATGATACATACATTTGGAAGCTCAAAGCAAATGAGGAATCTTCAAAACTATGGTAAACAAGTTCATTTATAAGAGTTTCTCACCCACCAATTAAGAGTATTCAGGGAAGTTTTCCCACCTTAGACATCTGGAAAGGGTACCAGTCCTTTATTCTTCCTTCAGTCTTCCACAAAAAATTTTCTAATCATGGTCATAATGATGTCAACCTGCATTAAGCCATTATTCTAAAGAAATTAATGGTTTTGATACCAACACATAGTAACCTCATAAACAGCCTTTAGTCATATTACACAGAAGAACAAAGTGAGATAAAAAGAAGTGTAATGACTTTCCCAGAGTAACCCAGTTAGTGATATTTCAGAGAAATGAAACATTTCACAATTTAGCTCTAACACTTACTATCTGTATTACTTTCCCAAGTCATTCAACTTCTCTGTATCTGATTTTCCTTATCTGTATGCAATGCAGGAGGTCAAGACCTAGGATCTTGATTGCTCATTCAGATAAACCAAAAAAACCACAAGGAAGACCTGATGAAGCAGACATAGACAGAGCCTTTATTACTCACATTACAGGGAGCACCAATGGGAGCAGATCAACAAAGCAGGACTGCACCTCTCTCATTCCGAAGCTCATTATAAGGGCCTCCAGACAAAGGTGGCATGGGTCCAAGTTGCATAAACCTATGTGTAGCCTGGAG
The DNA here is from genome assembly GCA_007922815.1 of Macrotus californicus. NCBI lineage: Eukaryota > Metazoa > Chordata > Mammalia > Chiroptera > Phyllostomidae > Macrotus > Macrotus californicus. Next base: position 4,150 of record VMDR010030290.1, read on the forward strand.
CCACATTACATCATTGTGTATGTGCAGGAGGGAAAGGTCAAGAGGAAGTCATTGGGCAACAAACTGATCCCCAAGTGATATAAGGAGGAAGCCACATTTTGCTCCTCAGGATAATACACATTCTTTTTGACCAGGGTTTTTTGTCCAGCCTTTCTTCATGGGTGGTAGAAGGGCCATATCCAGCATTAATCCCACACTCCAACCTAACCAACATTGCTCTTCCACCTCATATTTACCATGTTAATTTCTATAGGATACCTGTGTGGTGAGCATGTTGGCACACCATATATCACAGATACAGTAAAAGTTACACCCCAAGAGTAAATTTGAAAGACAGAAATCAGAGACTGAAGACAAGGGAATGCCACCAAGAACCTAAAAAATTCCACCAAGTCATAAAGGGCTTAGAAGCAATGGCTGATATATGATTCATTTCAGCTTCTAGGGTAGTTAATGTTTGGGATACATTGTGTGAATCATCAGGAATATATACACAACACTCTGTGTGAAGAATGGTACAGGTACCCCCCTGAGCAGCAGTAAGTCTAATGCTCTTCTATTCTGCAGCACAACTTTCCTCATGTGAGTTACTTCATCAGGTATAAGAGCTATAACATGCTTGATGTGATTAAGGTCTATTGCAGTGTGATTTGCTAGGTCCTTAATGGCTTCATGGATTAAAATGGTACCTGAAGGGGGCAAAAAAAGGACTAGGAGGTAGAACCACTAGTCAGAATGCTTGACTCAATTGTTTGCCCAAAATGAGTCCCAATTATGAGGGACACCTAGAAGAGTATTCAGTACTCACTCTGGGATATATGGTTCTCCCCAGGTGCAACACCCAGTCCACTTAGATGAGAGGTAAGGTCAACTGTATTGACCACAGGCCCACAAGGCTCCCCATGGGATGGGATGGCCGTCATCCCATTAGTAGACAGTCCCCAGTAGCCTGCAGCAGTCATTACCATTATTCTTGCATAGGGCTGCTAGCATCTTCCCATGAGCTGAACAGTCTCATTTGCAGTTTCATTTATGCATTTCTGCATATGAGTATGGGCTGTTGTACTTCTTCTACCTGTAATGTGGACAGCCACCCCACACCATCCCAAACCATGTACATGAGCCATGGCTTTGTGTGGTTAGCCTTTTCTCTCACCAAGGAAGACATTTTTTCATGTGTCTGATGGAAGAGTGAGTCAGAAATCTTCCAGCCTTGCAGCCAGTCCTGACATGGTTCACAGGGTGGTTTGCAGGGCGGATCCACCATGGTAGGGCAGCAAAGGCAGCAGTGGGAAATTCAGTGCAGGCCCAACAATCAAAGCCATTGCTGACAACTGCTAGCATACCGGCCCACTGTAGAAAGGAGTTTCCAGAGCAGAATCTAGAGGTGATAAGAGAGATATTTAATAGGAACTAATAGAGACAGATCTGGTCAGTCTGGCAATACACAAGCAACAGTCTGGTCTTCAGTTAATATCATTACACTAACTGGTGGATGCCCTTGTATGGGGAACCTATTCATGTGTGATGTGGCCTGTGGCTCATCTCTGGTTCTGAACACAGTCCAGATGCACATGGCATGCAGGTAACATCGTGGATAGGTCTCCCGTGGGGAATCAGACATGCATTATTCCTAGGCCACTTTAAAACTTGCTCTTGCAAAAAGCTCCCTCACCTGGGATGGAGACAGCAGAAGTTTACTTTGATTTGGGCCAGACTTCCAAAGTACATGTGTAACTAGCTAAGCCACCTCTCCATTTTGTATTTTATCTTTGAAGTGGTTAGCAACATTCCTTTCTTTGCTATCTATAATAGTTAACCACCTAAAACAAACCTATGCATAGTAAATGAGAACTAGCCTGAGTGTAATGTACCTGGAGTTTCAATAAAAGCATGTTGAGGCAAGGGGTCGGGGCCCTCTCTCTCTGAGAGACTGGCCACACAGACCAGCCCTCTTTCTCTCTGAGAGAGTGGCCAGGCTAGTCCTCTCTCTTATTGAGAGATTGGCCAAGCTAGCACTCTCTTTCTCACTGAGAGAGTGGCTTGACATCCCTTTTTCTCCACCAGATTCCTTTAGTCCGTGTGAATTTGTTTGACACTTGTCTGGGGATATAGGACAAGCATTCCACAACGACACACGGTCCTGCCTGACGGGACCGTAACACCCTGGGTGTGGGTACCATGCCCCATCTGGACCTAGGCTAAGGACTTCCTGTACTCAAAGGGTTAGTGGAGGTGTGTGTACCTGCTAAGCTGAGGCTATATAGTTCCCTTAGGAATTGAGGTCTGCTGTGGGTTATAAGAAACAAGGGTAAGGTGTCAGGAGGTTGTTACCATGGGTGCCAGCTGTAACCCTATTACGAGTCCCTCTTCCCAAGGAGCCACCAAGGAACACCAATGGAACTCTACCTGCATCTACCAAGGTCAGGTAAGGATGGTTTTCCCGCTATATGTCTTGGGGGTCTGGAAAAGCATGTTATGTTGTTATCCCAGTCCAGGGTGCAGCACAGGCTCCTGGGTGCTTAATTGTAGGTGGATAGGTATCATTCTAGGTCTAATGAGGTTAACAGAGGTTGCTTATTCTACTCTTGGCCATTTGTTCAAAGCTCATAAACTGTCAGAAATATGGATCATCCACCCTTGGAATGAGACAGAGTGAGTCTACAGAACATCTTTCAAGAGGTTGTTGTATCTCACAACGAGGCCAGCTCTGGTAGCGTTGTATGGTAGATGGAATATCCAATCTATATTGAGGTCATCTTCCCATTCTTGTACTTGATGTCCTGTAAAAGGAGTTCCTTGCTTGCTTTCAATGATGCCCAGTGTCCCACAGGCAGCACATAGCTATTTTAAACCCTAGATGGTGGCTCACTGTGTGGCCCGCTGGCATGGGTATGCTTGCAGCAAGTCAGTAGTTGTGTCCACACATGTTAAGGAATAGCATGGCCCTTCAGATTGTGGTAGGAAGCCAATGTAATGAAACTGCCAGTGGGTCAGTGGAGTGTCACCCTATCGCAGGCCACCCATATCTTAGGGTAGCCAACAAGGGTGCTTCCCTGCACAGTGTATTGATGGCAGGCTGTGACTACATTGGAATAATAGAACAGTAGGCCCTAAACCTTTACAATTTCTCATAAAACCCAGCCCTCTCTTCTGCTGGAGCCTCTTCTAGCCAGCGAGTGAGACAGGTCATCATATTTGGCATTGCCGGGGCTATGAAGAAGTTGGTGTTTTTTTGATGTAGTGATGAGTTATTACCTTTTTCAGACTATATTCATAAATGTCCTTTCATAGGTCCTGTCCCCATAAGAGTTGCCTAGCCACCTACCAGTCATCTTGTTGCCAACAGAGCAACCATAGAGTTAGTCCTCTGTATACTGCCCAGCTATCTGTGCAAATTACTACTGGCCCTGGTTCTCAGATTATAACTATTCAGAAGGCTCTTAACTCAGCCCATTGACTACTTTGTCTTGAGCCATTTTCCATCCATGTGTTATTTGTGCTAAGGTGATAAGCTACTACCCTCCAGGTGGGTGGCTAGCCCTAGCAAGAGCCATCAGTGTACCAAGTGTCCTCAGGTACAAGGGCTTGTCCCTCTAATATTAGGTCCAGGCAAGTGAAGGGGAGTGGGGACTTCTGTGTCTACATCTTGTTAAGTAACAGGGCCCAGGAGCTGCTACAATTCTTGGCTCAGAGGGCTAGTTGTTAGTTTTCTTCTCTGCTAGAGATATGCACTCCACTTCGTCACAGTGGCTATCTGCTCTGTGCTAATGAGCTCTCAGGTCAGTTTACAAGGCCCTGTGTCTATCTACCAGTGGGATAGATAGTATGAACTAGAACCTCAGCAAGTCTGGGGATGGCTTCAGTAGCCAGGAGAGCTTGGTAAATAGCATTCACTTGTTCTATCAGACAGATTAAGGATCTGTTCCCTTCCAGAGCTGGAACTAGAAACAGATTGGCACCTTGGTGCATCCTTGCAGTTGCCAGACTTCTAAATCACACACCTGAGACTGATCTATGACCTCCAGTGACTGTATGGTCTTCGCTGTTTGTTTACTAGCCTTAAAGGCCTGGTTATGCTCTTCCCCCAATCCCAGGTTGGCTCCTTTGTGGGTTAGGTGATTTAAAGGGTGCACTATTGACATAAATGTGATATAAAAAACCAGCAATATCCTAACAAACCTAAAAATTCCTGTAGTTGCCTTGGCTTTTGCAGGATGGAGAAAGCTTGAATATTATCTACAATGGCAGCAGGCATCGCCTTTGTCTTTCCTGACCAAATAACTACCAAATTTGACAGACAATCCAGTCCCTGGACTGTGTTGGAATTGGCTGCCCTTCCTTGGTCCTGTGCATGAGCCAACAGCAGAGGAGCAGTGCTCTAACTCTGTAAGAGAATCAGAATTCAGTATGATGCCATCAATGTAATGGTACAATTTCACAGAGGATAGTATAGTCCATGCAGCTAAGTCTTCAGTCACAAGGCCAAGGCAAAAAGTAGGGCTGTGCAAGTAACCCTGGGGCAAAACAGTAAATTTCCATTGGCATCCTTCTCAGGTGAAGGTAAACTGATCTTGACTCTTGGAGTATATGTCTACTGAAAAGAAAACATTAGCTAAGTCTAGTACATAATGATATGTGCCCAGCTAATGGCTAAGCTGTTCTAGGAGGCTGGCTATGTTAGGTATGGTTACAAAAAGGGGAAATTACCTCATTTAGTTCTCTATAATCTACAGGCATGCACAAGTTCCATCTGGTTTCTGGCCTGACCACACGGGTAAATTGTAAGGGCTGTGTGCCAGTCTGGTGATGTTCACCCTAGCCAGTTCTTCTATGGTCTCCCTGACTTCCTTATGGCCACATGGAATGTATTGTTTCAAGGCCACTACTCTATGGGAAGTGGAAGTGACCCAGGGATGTATTTGACATGACTCCTCAAAATGGCCTTCACAACTTGTTTCTGGATGCTAAAATCCCCCATGGTGGTCTGTAGGTGCACCAACTTGAATGCCAATTCCTAGGATATACTCTGGGATAGAGGAAAGATATACCTTATAAGAACATGGTGGTAAGTGTCCTATCCCAAGTGTTAACATCACAGTTCACACCAAAATGGATTGTCCTCTGAAGCCATCAATGTCAGTTATGGGTCCTCTCTAGGTTACCATATATGAGTACATTCTGCATCAGTATCAACTAAAGCCAACACTCTTTGTACATTCTTTGGGGACCAGTACATAAAAAATTCTACATGTGGCCCCCAATACCCACTGGATTTCTATAAGCAGGTCCCTCGGCCATGCCCCTATGCATAGGTCTCTCACCATGGGTCATCCTCCAGATGAGCAGAAGGTAATTTCACAAGTGGGACAGCCATAAAGTCAGCCAAACCAGGGTGCCAATGGGGTTGTCTTGCTTGACAGTGTCCATTCCAATGTTCACACAGATGTTGCTATAGGCTGGAACTGTTGCTCAGGTTTCCATTGCTGCCACAGGCTCACAAAGTCATGGTTAGGCTTTTTGTCTATTTTGTCTTTATGTACCCCAGCCCTTAACAGATTATTTCATAGCTGCTTGCAAGTTACCTTCACAGGAACTTTCTGCTTACTTTTTCACAGTCAGATTTTTCTCCTTTTTTTCTTTCTTTGTCCTTCTTTTCTACTGGTCTTATTCCTTTCTTCTGTCTCGGTAAATTCTACCTCCCCTAAATCAGCTACTGTCTATGCTACCTTTTGCACATAATCACCCACCTTGATTGACAAAATAGACATCAGAGTAATGAAGTAAGCCAGGGACACTGTCTACATAATCAGATTCCTCATTCCTGCAATAAACCTTACCATACCTGGCCCCTTGGGCTGTGGGTTATAGGTGGCATGCCACATGCATAGCTCCTGGATGAACTGCTAGAGGTCCAATAAACTTGTCCAGCATGAGTTACAAAAGGTGGATCCCCCTCATTAGGCCACATTGCTCTGCAGCCAGTCATTAGCCACAAGAGGTGGTGGCTGTGTGACTGGCTTGAGCTCCATCACTGTGGATCCTTTGTCTTAAAGAGGAATGGGTGGTGATGGAAGACATACATTTCAATTTATCCCTATAAATAAAATACCATCAGACCCTATATCCCACAGGTGCAATAGCACCCCATGATGGATTTGGACTCTGTCTAAACTTAGCAGCCATTTCTACTAATTCATCAGGAATATATGGGCACACCAGGGTGTGCAAGGTCTGCTGGGTAGGCAGCATTTGAATGTACTGTGGCACCCATGGATGTTTAGTTTTAATCTTCTGGGTCATGATAAGATGAGCCATAGACTTCCTTTCTTCTACCTTTATATTCTCCCCATATTCTTCCACTATGATCTCTACTCTACATCTGAGTCACTTCCACTTTCAACCATAAGATCCCACTTGCAGGGCTTCCAGTCAGGCTGTGCTACAATCGCTGATATACTGGTAGTTGCTAGTCACAGCCCCCATATCCTGGTGAAGCAGCACACTATGTCCTGTAATTGCTCACTGGTCTGTTTTAACTGTTTCCCTAGGGTATCCTTATTGTCCACCTGTAAGAGACACATATCTCTTTCTAGATCAGTTCCTCTTCTAAATGCACAGTATGTGCCTCTACTTGCTTCTCAGTCATAGTCTACAGTGGTGGCAACTTCAATAAACCAACAGCAGTGGCAACATGGCAGAGGCCTTTCTTTTTTCCTAAGGCACAACACTGTCCTATGTGCTGCAAGGCCTATAGGATGTTAGTGGCAATTTCGGGGACTCCCCACATTCCTGCAGTGGTCCCCATGAATCAAGAAGCTTTGTCACCTCAAATCACATAGAATTTTCTGACTAGCCCAGAATTTGCTGACCAGCCCAGAATTTGCTGACCACCCCTGGCAACCACCACTCAGCATAGTGTCATCCATAATCAATGCAACTTGAGGAGTTTTTTGGAGTTTTCAAGTCCTACCAGCTACTCCAATTGTAATGCAAGAGCTTGAGCTTGGGGCTCATGACCACTTTTTTGGATAAAAAAAAAAAAAAAAAAACAAGGAGGACCCAATGCAGCAGGCATAACCTTTGTTACACGGAATACCATTGGTGACAGATTGGCAAAGCAGGACTGTGCATTCCCCAGTCCAAAGCTCAGGCCTCCAGACAAAGGTGGCATGGGTCCATGTTGCAGAAACCTGCATGTAACCCAGAGCCACATTACATTAGTATGTATATGCAGGAGGGGAAGGTCAAGAGGCATTCACCAAATGTGAAGCCAATCTCCAGGAGAGATAAGGAGGGAGATTCATTCTGTTCCTTAGGACAATACACATCCCTTCTGATCAGGGGCCCTCTGGCCAGCCTCCCATCACAAATGGTGGAAGCACCATGTCCAGCACTAATCCTACACTATAAATGAGAATAATAAATAATACAACATTATAGGCTGGTTGGAAGAATTTATTGAGATAATAATCTGTGTACAGCTACAGAAGATTCCTGGGCATACAGAAAATACTTGCCAAACTTTATCAATTGTGATTTGCTGGCTAAATCTGAGTTCTGCTTGATTCTAAAACTTAGGGTTTTTTAGTAAGTCATGATGTTATCTATTTCTTTGTATCTTCACCAGTCATCTAGGGTACTTGAATTAAGTGTTTCTGTTAAACATAAAATTCTAAGGCTATAAAGAGATGCATAATAGTTATATATGCTACCTGTTTTTTCTCTGACTTTCTTTTCCAGGTAGATTTCTCTTAACATCAACTTCTTTCAGATTTGAGTCTTTTATACCAGTTGTCAAGGTATTGAATCTTTGTAGTTAACTGATTGATGTCTGAGTTGCTTGTTCTTTGTTCTATGATGTTCATAATAATAAGAAAAAATAAAATTTTATTCATTTTATTTATGCATCCAAGATCATAATGGCAATATTATATGTTCCAGCTATTATTTTCATTAAATTTATGACTCTTTACTCCTGAATATGTTTGAATTACATATTTTTTCTCCAATTCACTATATTCCTTTCTATATTTTTCCTTAAGAGCTTCCTTAAATCTACTTATGAATTTATAATCCTAATTCATACCCATAGAGCATAAGGTTGACAAGATGTTTTTCCATCTTTTGTCATCTGGACATTGGGGGTGTCTATTACTACCTGTGGAAGTATCTAACTATTGAAACTGGATTATACTACTTTATTGATAACTTAAACAGTATTAACTTTATTACTTGTCCCCTCAAAGTCTATTTGTTTTAAAGTTTAATGTTTCAAGGCAGTAG
>VMDR010030291.1:0-12435 GCA_007922815.1 Macrotus californicus
GTCTCCACAAATTCAGTAGTCAGGTCAGAATACAGTTTAAACAAAAGTCAACTATGCCATATTCCCATTATTTCTGTCATATAAGATTGTTAAGGGAAGAGAGATTCGTGGTTTCATATCTATCTCATTTAGATGAAACATAGCTAGTCTAACAAAGTGGCCATGAAACACAATATATGAATGAGCATCTTAATACATTCAAAATTCAAAATGCCTTCGTCCACATGAGAGGTTTGTGAGAAGTCTGGCTGAAAGACCACATTTCATAAAATCATAGATGGGGTGCCTTGAATGACTGAAGAAAGAAGGGAAAGGGTCATAAGTGAACATGTATTAAGGACCCATGGACAAAGCCAAAGAGGGATTGGGTTGAGGGTGGAGGAAAGTGGTGGTGGGAAAATGGAGACAACTAATAAAAATAAGATAAAAATTAAGAAAAAAATATAAATTTGAAAGTTACCCTGACCAATGAGATAAATCATTTACTATTTTATCCTCATTTATTTTTGTAGAGGAGATGAGATACCATGTAGGGATGAGAATGAGAAGGTACACGGAATGTGAAGGAAAGTGAGATGAAAGGAACCAAAGGCAATACCTGTACTGTGGGATTAATCTATGCTTTAGTATTTCTTTCAATATCTTATTTTTAATTTTAGCTCTGTGAAAATTCATTTAGTTCTTATGCCAATTACCATAAAAGTAGCCCTTTTGTATACACCCCTCAAAATTGAAAAACAGCACTCACACAGATGCTTCAACATGGATGTATCTCAAAAATATTATACTAATTGAAAGAAGCCAGATGCAAAAGGTGATGTTTTATATGATTTAATGTAGATGAAATATCCAAAATAGGTAACTCCATGGGGACAGAATGCAGATTGGTGGTTGCCAGGGGTAATGGGAAGCGACTGCTACTGGGTGCGAGTTTCCTGTTGGGGTGATGAAAATGTTTTGGAACTGGTGATTGCACAACGTTAACAATGTACTAAATATCACTGGATTGTTCACTCTAAAGTGGTAAATATATAATGTGAATTTTACCTCAATAACATTTTTATCTTTTTACTTAAAAAAAAGTGGCCTTCTAGTCAATGAGATGTAAATTGGAAGCAAAGGAAATATTGCCACTCATAGAAAAAATAACTATAACAAATTTTGAAATATTTATAGAGAATTTAATACATTTTCTTCTGAGCATGCTGATATTCTCACCTCCAAAAGTTATATCTTTGAGAAATGTATGCATTTTCAATGGGATCTGGGGAGTTAAAGCCATGAACACATATTTCATATTCTTAATAAAATAATTAAACATTATTCTAATATAAGTGACTAAATTGCATGGTAACTTTTTATATTAATACCTCTGATTCTGTCAAATTATTTAATCTTTGTAATACTCAGTTCCTCTGGCTGTAAAAGGAAGAAGTTGACTTGCCGTTGGTTGTAAACCAGGAGCATACAACAGAAATACACATATATATACTCCATCTCAAACCTGGGAACCAGAAGTGAGAGGACAGTGTCTTGGCAGGATTAATTTTTAAAATCTCCATCTCCTCATATTTTGATTAACAACCATGAGATCAAATAATTTCTACTTTTCCTTATTTTTCAGAGTAACTTATAATTATGACCAAATTATGAATCAATATGATTAGTGGACTTTTATATATTAAAAACATAATCATGAATATATCCTCAATAACATTTCAGCTTATTTTGTTTTACATGGTTAATCATAGATTTTGTCTCCAAATTTTAATTGTTTCTGTGTAAATAAATTATAGTTTTTAATTGTTGGATTTTTATTTATTTTAGATTATATATTTTATTCAGATATTTGTAAGGTGTGCTAAGAATGTACTGCTTGTAATTATTGTAAAATTTATATTTTCTCATAGATTATTCACTGAAGAATGTGATTATTATTCATAAAAAGACATAAAGTCATGTTTTTGTGGGTAGCCATAAAAATAGGCAATCAGACAGCCATTTATTGGGACAAACAATTCTTGAGGAACTATCCTACAGATTACAGAAGTCAACTACAGGGATCCCCAAATTACTCAAAATACTAATATTAAGCCCTATGACACATATAGTATCTCTCCAACTTCCATAAGTGTAACCTTGCCCTACTAAGTTATCCCTCTGGATGTAGACATGTCAGTTGAGTCTGATTTCAGTAGCCATAAAATCTCTACTTTCTTCACTTTCTAATTGTACTAAATTCTGGATCACAGGAAGGGGAAAAAGTTGCCTAAACTCTAGAAGAGTAACATTTAATGATTTTGAGATCGTGTTGAGAAACTCACCTTAGAAATCAGGATCTAATTGAAGAAGATAATGTAATCCATGGTCATTTGCTTTCCAGTTCTTACAGGTGTTGTGACTTCAACTCTAGCAACAGAAAGTTTTAATTTATGCAATAAATAGGTAAAAATTTGGTGAGATAAAGTGGTAATTTTTTTTCACTGCAGCTAACTTCAGATATAATTCCCTGGATAAATTTGAGATACAGTATAATAAATAATTTAATTTAAGAAATATTTATCAAATATCAGGTACATGTTAAGCTTTCTTTTTGGTTCTGGAATTAAAGCGAGGTCAAAATTGAGATTCGAGGACAATTATCATTTACTTGCAGAATCAAGTAAAATAACAACTTACTACAATACTGTCTATTCTTTTTACTCATAATTTATTAAGTCCTTGTAATATTTCAGGTCCTGGCCTAGACATAGAGATATTAAGATCAAAAGCTCTGTGTTCCACGAATTTACCATCTACTAGGATATCTACTAGCACATTTTCACTAGTAGTAAAAGCCAGGCAGCCAAACACCTAGGACCCCAGGTATTAAACACCATGATGGAGGTAAGCACAGGATGCTGTGGGAGCTCAAGAGAGCTTTCTGACATATGCCAGCTGGGAGTAGGAAGAAAAAGGGGAAAAACACTGAGGAAGGTCCCAAGGAGGAAGTGATGCCTAAGTTAAATCTTAGATGGTTTGGAATTGGTCAGGCAAAGATTATGTTAAGTAATACATAATTTTATTTATATATAGATATATAGTCTTTTAATATATAGTATATACACATATGTATATATGTGTATATATATGCACAATGAGCTAAAAATTATCAATTGAAACTTTTAATTCTAGCTTGTGAGAGGATTCAGAAAACCTTTATTAAGAAAATGTCATTAAGCCTAGATCTTGTGGTATGAAGGAGGTTGACTAGGTTGAGATGAAGAGAAAGAACATTACAACAAAAGGTAAAAACATGAGCAAAAAACACAAGTATAAAAGCTAGTATTTTGTTTGAGCTACCGCGACCATACACACCCCTCCTGAGGAATCTCCCAAGGATGGGCTTTGTTAGAAAAGTGCTGTATCTTCATCTTATAGAGTAAAAGCAAAGATAATGTCTAAAAGTGAAAATAACATCTAAGTTTTCTTCTATATCTAATTACTTTATCAGACTGCAGCCAAATTACCTGCTGAGAGTGTTGAAGAGGATAGCAGTAGTAAAGAGTTGTTGATATAGACACTTCAAAAAAGGAGAGCAAGAAGTGATTAGAAATATATGGTAATATTGATTACTGATCATATTGACAACACAGTAAAGGTTATAAACAATAGATTTTTAGTAGCATTGGTCCTGGGTTGGGCTTGGAGAAGGCACCTGTTGCTCTCATTAGTGATTGAAAATTGGCCAATCAGGTACTATAAAATGTATAAGGGAGCAAGGATTCTCAAGATATCCCAACAGGACAACTAAAATGAATGGCAATGAAGTGAACCTGGGATCATGTAAAGATGAAAATGGGTTGAGAGATGTGGAACACAGTACTCAGTGAATGAATTTCTTAATAACGTTAATGAGCCAAGGTGATTAAAATGAGATAGTAAACCAGCTAAGATTTGTGAAACAGCAGTGATATCTTTGTATATGGTTTTAATAGTTCAGAGTAAAATGGTTGCAAGGAATGGCAAAATCCACTATGGCTATAGGAACAGGTCCATGAAGGAGAGAGGAGTTAGAAATGTCTCCAAACTAAAATATTGGACGTGTAGATGTTGAAGTCGAATGAGACAATGGGGGAATTTGAGGAGCAAATGAGTAAGGTAAGCTCAATGACAAAATTGTTAGTAAAGGGTGAGGGCACTCAGGTGGTCTTAAAATGCACACACAAGGAAAGGAAATGTGCGGTATTTCTAGACTGAACCTTAAAAAGAGGTTTTACACCAAAGTAGAGGAATATTGATCTGGATATAGAATTGATACAAAAGTATACAGGGGAATTTCTGTGTAAAGTATTCTTCTGTGTAGCAACCTATCCAAAGTGATTATCTAACACAGGTGTCCAGACTTTTGGCATCTCTGGGCCACACTGGAATAAGAGTTGTCTTGGGCCACACATTAAATACACAAACACTAAAGAAAACTGATGAGCAAAGCAAAGGTTTTAAGTAAATTTATGATTTTGTGTTGGGCCACATTCATAGCCGTCCTGGGCCACATGCAGTCTGTGGGCTGTGGGTTGGATCCTGCTTACAGTGTCTGTAATAAAGACAAAAACATATATCCTTTTCCCTTATTCTGATTAAGAATAATGGCCATATGTTTAGATTGACCAAATTTGTGAATGGGCATAACTCAATCTTTCTTATATCATGCTTAAATTTATTTTTTTCTTCCCAAGTATATGATTTGATATCATGCAGACAAAATTCAACTTGAGAGAGTATACAGAACATGGCATGGATATTAAAATCATGAGTTTTCAGTTGCAGTATAAATATTACATTTCACTTCAGAATCCTTGGAGTTTTCACAAGACGAATCATTACAGAACCAAACTGCATATTGTGCAGTAGCCCTGGTGGCCATGCTAACCTGTAACTGACTCTTGCTCCGGCCACAACCCGCAGAGCCCTGGGCTAGGGCCAGAGCCACAATGTCTCAGGCTGTACAGACAAATGAAATGCAACTGTTAAGAAAAACATGGGAACTCAGTTTATATGAATTGCAATGAACATCTCAGGAGGCAATAAGGGATAGCTAGGATTTGTTGAAAAACACCATGACTACAGAGGATCGTTTGCACCATTTTTGTGCAGACTCTGTTACCACAGTCCATAAAAGCGGCGGTAGAGAATAGCCTACCTATCAGAAAAAGCTAGTTTCCAAAAGATCACTGACCCCAACTTTGATTTACTCATTAGCAAAATTTATTCAAGTCATGATGAGTATGAAGCTCATGGGGAGAGACTATTAGCCAGAATCAACAAGCACAATAATCACAAGCACTCAATCACTGCACTGAGGAAGGACAGAAGATACAGGCCATGAACAGATTACAGCAAAGCAAGAAACAACAGACTGAAAATGGTAATGGAGCCAAAGACAATGGTGACAGTTCTCACTGTTAGTAAGGCATCCACATACTGCAATCAGGAAGCAGGACCTAGTAACGAAGGGACCAAAACAACTAATGATTCTGGGCTTGAGCTTGATAATAACAGAGCAACAGTGGCAACTGATCCAGTGATGGACGTTACTAGTGTAATTGACACCGGGTATATTCTGTAAAGGGTAGGGTTATCTAAGTGGAATGTGTCCCGTTAGATAATGATTTTCAAATTGATTGCAATTTGAAATTTTTAAGTGTGAACTAGACTAAAAGTGAGAAACTCCTGTGGGTCTCTATCCTTTTGAAGTCTCTATTTCCAGGAATCCTACCAGGTTCTCATTGTGAACATCTGAGAAATCTCCTCTTGGTACTGAATGAGGGAGTGGAAGAATAATCATTATGAAATTCACTGTGTTTTTTCTATAACAAAAGCCTATTCCATCAGGAAAAGGACTTTACAAGTCTTATGTTAGCTGGGGGAAGAGAATTCCTTCCTATCTATTTCCTTCTAGCACTCTTGCCTCTCTAAAGGAGGGGATTGATATAGGTGGTGTGGGGCAGGGCAACACAGCAGTCACAGGAGTTAGGACCTTGTGGAAAGAGAGCAAGTATTCTTCACCCAGAAAAGAGTAGGGAATATGGAGAAAAAAATATACCAGGGGAGAAATTTGTGAACCCTGAGACACAGCCCCATGAAAAGAATCAAGATTTGGTTGGAAAATTGTAGAACGTTCCCTTCACCTACACGTCACTGTTTATGGAATACTTCCTTACATTTGTAGAATACTCCATCCAACAACAGCAGAATGTTCATTCTTCTCAAATTCATGCGGAACAGTCATTCATATAGACCATAAAACACACCCTAAAAAACATGGAAGACTAGCAATCATACAAGTTATGTTCTCTGACCACAAGAGATTAAACTAAAAATCCCAAATATTCGGAAATTAAACAACATACTTCCATATAACCCATGGGTCCAATGAGTCTTGAAAAATTAAAGAATCCTCATAAAGAAATAAAAAGCAAATTGAATTTAATAAAGAGGGAGAAAGCCTTAAACACGCCACTACACAAAAAAGGATTTCCAAATAGCTGGTAAGCTTGTGAAAAATTGCTTTGCATAGTTAGTCACCAGGGAAATGTAAATTAAATTGATAAAAACGTTTAAATGACAGCTCTAGGTGGTGAGAAAGACAGGCATCAACTGGAATGGGATGGAGTATAAAATGATACAATAACTTTGGAAAACTGTCAGTATCTGCATTTGTGCATATGCTACGATCTAAGACATTCCCTTTTATGAACATATCAAGCAGTAATGTACCCCAAAATGTTTTTAGGTATAGTAATTTTCACAGAATCATTCATAATATCCAAATCAGGACATAAGCTAAACATGCCTCAGTAGCAGAAAGTAGTTCATAACTGAATTGTGGCACAATGGACACAATTAGCACAGAAATGAACAAACGTGCTACAAGCAACAACAGGAGTGAATCTCACAATCCAAAACCTGAATGAGAGACATTACCCCCAAAATGGAAACTGTGTAATTCCTTTTATGCCAAGTTCAAAAAGAGGCCAATATAATTCTCGGTGTGCAAGGAGCACAGTGGTTGCCGGTGGGAACAAGAGTGGGGCGGTGACGGTGGTGGTGCAGGAAGACATTCCCCAGAGTTGACAGTGTTTCATATCTTGACTCTGTTGGTAGTCACGTGGATATGTTCTTTTTTGTGACAATTTGACAACCGATACCCTTTGATTTTGTGTATTTTACATAGTATAACTCATTTCAATAAAAAAACTTTACTTAAAAGATTGAAGATAAAATATCAAACTTCAGGGTGTGCAATACGGTTCTTCTTCTCTTGTATTTACAGCTCCGTACCACGCTGGTACTCTTATTCTCTACATCTAAGACATTAATATAATCTTAAAATATTTAAAGCTGTTTCAGTGCACTCTTACTTTTTTGTACAAAAAAAATGAAGTTGCACATTTTGGAAGTTTGACTTACATTCCAAGAAGTTATGTAATTTCCTGTCTGATAGAGGACATTTCCGTTTCAATAATAAATGACCTCTCCATGTCCACTACAGTATGAGAAAAACATCCTTCTGTAAAGTTCTTTTTAGGTTTCCAGTTTCGTTTCAGGGTTATTGGTGTTCCATCCAATGTCAGAGAAGGGAGCTGAAATTCCTGTCATTGGAGTCCATGGCTGATTGTGAGCGCAGGGCCAGAGTCCTCACAGTTGCTGGCATCACAGTTTTACGTTTCGGCTTACAGATGTACCTCCTTCGCCTTAATGCATTAATAGAGCTTGACTATGTTTTATCCTCAAGATAAAGGTTTCTTTTGTCCATGAAGCAAATAGAATATTATAGAATTTTAAGTCAAATTGCAAGTTGGTAAATGTATCTGATCTTGATGGTAGACTATTAGAAGCAAGTGTACTAATTTATTTTAGTTAAATGATTTTCTTTAGGCAGCCACACAACAAATTGCATTCTTGCATTAATATATAGTCACTTGAATTCTAATTCATATTGTGAAATCTAACAAGAATATTTTTATTATTTTAGGAACAAAGTGATCCAAGATTTTAAAAAGGATATTGTCCTCTTTTACTTAACTAATAACTATATAGTCCTTCTTTAAAATATTAAAAGGAAATAATAGGTATATGCACTGAATGCATTGACCTATCAAGGGCTTTTAGATCTCTGGAAAAAAAAATCAGTAAATAAAAGATAAATGACCTCAAAAGCACTAGTGTTATATCTTGTATTTTGAAACTAAAATGAGAATAGGGAACTGTATTTTATGATTAGGGGTTGAGAAGCTGACTATTAGAAATGTCTCATACTAATACAGTTTTGGAGCATCAGAATATACTATTTGGCTATTTTTTAGCAAGAGATGAATTGTTTTAGTCTTTTGGGCTTCAAAATGTCCATGGACAAGGGTTAATTGTACTAGTCTTTGCCAGGTTTCTTCCATTCAATCAGTACCGAGAATTAGATAATTTACATTTTGGTGAGCCAAGCACTAACTCACTATATAATGGTCCACACCAGTTTTTGCTTTTATTATTATTTTTTTTGCAGTGTTAAAGCCATTTCTCAAGTATTTATCCTCCCCCTTTCTTTTTAAATTAAAAATAATCCTGGATGACTCCTATAAAATGGAGAAAGAGGCAGTATTGAGTAATGGAAAAATGAAAAAACTTGGAATTTGGAAGCTTGGCGTCTAGTCTTGGCATTACCCCTCAGTATTTCATTGGTCATATCGGGCTTTCTGAGTCTCAGTTTCTTAATTTGTAAAATTTAAAATAATAACTCTCTTTCCACTTACCTCACTGGTTTTTGTGAATGAGTGAGGTAAATATGAAAATTCTATGAAAATCTATTACATAAACGTAAGGTGTTGTTATTATCACTACTATTTTTACTGTTACTATTGTCTTATATTGAATTTATTTTTTGTTAAACCCAGAAACTTCTAGAATTTATCCAACACTGTAACTTGTAGGGAATATTCAAAGCTTTAGAAACTAAGGAAAATGGCTGCCTCATTTGGGCAAAAGTGGTTTGCGAATTCAACCTAATCTGCTTTAGATAATTGTAGACTTAGGAAAAAAAAAAAAAAAGCAGGGGGAGGCATCTCCTAAGAAATCAGAATCACTGGCAATCTCTGTGTACTGAACTGTATCAGACTAGAGCAGAGGGGCCATCCCTTGTAAATGTGCTATCAGGGGCACCCAAGGCCATTTGCTGAAAGATACTGGCTTTGGTTCAATTACTTCTAAGTAACTTCCAGCTTTTTTTCCCCATGACCTTACCATTTGGCTTCCCTTGCTAGTCGGCACCACTGTTCCAGGTTTTCCCTATTCCAGACTGTAGTAGTGTTCCCCACCCTCTGCTTGCCTCTAAATGCCAAAGCTTGGAGGTTGCCAACCAGCAAACACAGCCTGATCCTTCCCCCGGTGGCTGCTTTTGAGTGTCTCAAACCATTTGTTCCATTTATTGGACTTGGAGGCAGAAAGATAAAGAAAACTTATGGGAAGGCTCCTGGAGT
This sequence comes from Macrotus californicus, assembly GCA_007922815.1. Taxonomy (NCBI): domain Eukaryota; kingdom Metazoa; phylum Chordata; class Mammalia; order Chiroptera; family Phyllostomidae; genus Macrotus; species Macrotus californicus. Next base: position 9,513 of record VMDR010030291.1, read on the forward strand.
TTTAAAGGGGGCTGACTCATGTGCCCTAGGTCACACTGACTTTTTGGAATCCTCAGAACTTTCTCTGTGTACCTTCAGATCTCTCTGACCAGTTACCAGCAGCATTATCAGAGAAGGAACAATCCACAGTTCCTAGTGGTCTCGTGTAGCCCCCAGTGGAGTTCAGAAATACAGCCTGAACGATAGCAGAAGCACCATGAATCACATGTCACTTTGTGTGGCAAGAAAATAGTTTGGTACAGTTGCTCTACTTAAGGATTCCCTACTTGTCAAGTTTTTGTAAAATAGAACACAAGATATTGCGAAATGGAACCCACTGGTGTCTCCTCAATTATTTTCACATTATGCATTTATTATTATACTACATTTCACACACCTCTAAATTATATTTTCAATGCTAACCTTAGGGAATTCATAACTGTGTTTCAGAGAATAGTGCTGAAAATTGCATGTGGATGTTGGCAGTAAGGAGAAAGGAGGAGTACAGAACGGTTGCCCAGAACATCACCAGTAACAAGTTGGGAAGGATTTTCCCTCTCCTCCTCAAGAGGATGTAATAGTTTACTTAGCCAATAGAGACATAGTTTAATAATACTGCAGCCAGGGACCTCTGAGAAATACTTTCAATTTCCCACATTGGTCTTAGCAGCAACAGTTCTATATTAACATCAATTTCCATTACCTCACACCACTGACTGGTGGGAAAACACAAAAATCTGTCAGATTGCTCATATTAATCAGTACATAGTCCTATTTGGCTACTGAATATTTTATATTATCCATACTTTAATTTTAGAATCCATCAAAATATTATATATATATATTTTTTTTCTTGTTCCAGTTTCAATATTCCCTAATATTCCCTGGTTATTCCCTAATATATTTCCTCTGTGTATGTCTGTGCCACTACAAGTGGTAAGAATTTCCAAAATGCATTTTTTTTCCTGAATAATAGTTTGGCTTTCAATTTTTTTTTTAGATGCCATAATCTGAGAAAGGAATCCCCCTACTTGGAAAGTCAGTGCTTGAGTCAAACAGTTTTACTCTCCACCTTGGCCCTTTCCTTGTCTGCCTGATTTTTATTCATCTTTCAGACCTTAAGTGAAATGTGTTCCTTCTTTAGGAGAACTTCCCATAAATCCTAGGACTAGTTTAAGTCCTCCAATAATATATACATATAGCTCCTACTACTTTAAGTTGATGACAAATTATGCTGTTCTTAGTAAATACCAATTTGTACAATTGTTTAAGTATAACGGCTTCATTTTTGGACTTTAAGCTCCATAAGGTCAGATATCGTGCTTGCCTTGAACACTGTAGTATTTTCTTTATCTAATAGAGTACCTGGCACTTAGTAGTAGCTCAAAAATATTTTCATATGAGTGAAGAATGAATAAATCAACATCTCTCTGGCACACAATTCCTGGTGAACCTAAAACATACAATCCTGATGAAATGGGGAACGACATCGGCCACATTTCTGCCCACGAGTTGACCAGATGCAGAAGCAACGGAGGCAGGAAAGTCTGCTCTCAGACCCTTGCTTGAGTTTACAAAGTTTACACAGTGTAATAATTCACCCAATATTTTCAAGCTAATTTCAGGATCAGAAACTGCATGGAGAAAATCTGGCCCCCTTTAATGGACCACTTGCCAGCTTGATGTTAACTATAGAAACTAGCCCTGAGACGTGGGGGTATTTTCAGGGCTAAGTCAATTCACCCAATACAGTCTGTTTGAATCAGTCTCTTATCTACAGATTCAAAAGTAAAGATTTGGACATACTGCTCTCATTGCTCTTAGAAGTTGTCAATAAATGGCTAAAAATATGATGCTTAGAATATTTATTTAATTCTCTCTTCATTATATTAAAGAAATTACTAGCAACCATGCTTTCTAAGGCCTGTGATACATGAGAATTTGTCGTTCTAATTACTCAGTTACACTGAGGCAGCCATCATGGGAGTCTATGTGCTTGCCAAACATTAGAATATGACCAAAAACAAAACAACAACAGCAAAAAACAAAGGCAGCAAATCCTTTGAGCCATTTTATTGGACAATAGAGAGCCATTTTGATGATAATGTTTCTTTGTTTTGGTGGAAACAGACAAAAACCAAATTCTCTAATGATTTCCCACTTAAGAAGATAGTTGTTTATTGTGTACCCACAAAGTAGTATTCTTATCCACTCCCTTCTTTAAAGACATGATACTGAAGCGTAAAGCTCCAATGGTTATAATGCAATATATTTTTAAAAATTTGGCCCTAGCTGGTGTGGCTCAGTGGATTGAGCATGGACTGTGAACCAAAGGATTGCTGGTTTGATTCCCAGTCAGAGCACATGCCGAGGTTGCTGGCCAGGTCCCTGGTGGGGGCCACGTGAGAGGCAACCACACACTGATGTTTCTCTTCCTCTCTTTCTCCCTCTCTTTCCCTCTTTCTAAAAATAAAGAACAAAAAATTTTATTTATTTATTTGTTTTTTACTAAATTCATGCAACCTTTCAATTCTAGGTCATTAAAACTTTGACCTTTAACTTTTTTCTAAACAAAGTAAACAACTCAAGTTTGGCTTGTTTACCCCATGTCATTGTGATTTGTTTTGAATATATGTTTTTGGAAGGTATGCTTTGAGCACAACATAAACATTCAACAATTGTTGACTAACAAATAATTATAATCACCATAGACTTTTTACTTAGTTAAGTTAAAAATATGGGACTTGGAAGTTGATTTAAAAGGTTTAGTAATCTTTTGTTTCTGTTCACCATAGTGCTTGTGCTATCAGAATGAATACGTGGCAGAACTTTAGGAACCGATGCCAAACATATGGTGTCCACAGCCAGTCAGCATAACTTTTGGAATGCTAATTGCGAAGAAGAGCCAAATGAAAACGCTTAATAGCACACATATGGCCAGTTG
>VMDR010030292.1:0-12433 GCA_007922815.1 Macrotus californicus
CAGCTGAGTATTTAGTTTCCTGCTCTGTATCTTTCTGTTGATTTCCTCAGCCTCATTGGTTTCTCCCTAAGACTTCTACTTCTGTTAAATACTAACTTTATTGTCTTTGGTTACTTGCTATCACTACCTTTATTCTTACAACTTCCAAATTTCCCATTAGTTTGAGGGACCTAGTCTCTTATCTTTGTCCAGAAGGTCCAAGTCCTTCCATGTGACTAATAAATTTTTTGGTATCTTATAAGAAACTCTAGTGCATGGATTTTTCTCAGGAAACCCCAGAAATCATTCATGTAGGGGTTAAGAAATTCAAGTTAAAGAAATATTTATTCAACTCTCAAGAAATTTCTTAACATCCCTAAACCCTTAGTTTTCTGATCTCTAAAATATCAATATTATTAATTTCACTGGGGTGTTTTGAGGATTAAAAGAGATATTGTATGTAAAGGATTTAGCATGGTGTAAACTGTAGACATGTGCAACTCTTTATCTCTCCTTTTAAATTACACACGTGATTCTTGAGAATATCAGTTGTATATTAGGTTTTTAATGATATCCATTCCTTACAGGATTTTGTTGGTAAGAACTGTGAAATTAACCCAAATTCAGATCTAAAATACACCTACCAGTTATTGGAGATACTCTAGTGCAAATGTTTATTATTTCAATTTGATCTTAATTAGCAGGGTGAGAGATGCTTTTGATACAGCATGAAAGTGTTTACTTAATTCTCCTCTTCAGTACTCTCAAGGGTGAAAGCTTCTGCGTTAGTGCCTGGTCAAGCCTTAAACTTTATGTGTTTTGGCACTGCTCTGTAACAGAAGTGTTTGTGGCTGAGACTGCCAAGTGCACAAAGTAAATATAAAATTTTATCAGTACAGTAACTGTTCATAATACTGTCAGTGGAAAGCTATAGAATGCTTTTATGATTTCAAGTATTCAAAGAGCAGCAAGGCTTGGGAGTGGCTATGGGTCCTTCACATCTGAGCTGCTGATGCCCACAATTCACTGTTGTCCATATAATAGTGTCTATGACAGCATGGAACAAGTGAGAAACTGAGAGGTCAGAGGCCAGGATCTAACCAAGGCTTCATGATGACTTTCTATGGGCTATTAAAAGTCCCCAACAGCCTTATCCGTAAAATGAGACCATTACTGGTAGAGATCTACCTTACAGGCTTGGTAGGAGGAAAAAGAAATGAGGCAGCACCATGAAAATGATGTCAAAGTATAAAGCATGACTGTACCATTGTGAGGGCCTTAATCCAAGTCCACTTCCTTACTGTTAAAGAATCCAGAGATTTCTTCAAGTAAGCCAGAGGCATTAACACAGGCTATGTGATTAGGAAGAACAAACTTTTACATTCATATCTATCAACTTCAGGGAGATGTTGCCTATCTCGTTCTACTTCCAGGCATTCTGATTTTAACAAATGAAGATAGCAAAGAGAAATCCTCCATACACGGTTCTTAGGATTGATGATCTAGATTTTTTTCTTATCTATCAACTAGCAAATCTTGGTTAAGCAAAGATCTGTGCTGAACTATTACCAAATGTCTTTCAAGAGATGGAGCTTCCATCCTGCTTATCCTGGGAGTCATTCCAGTGTGGTGGGGAGAAACTAAATAAGATATTTCAGGGAAGAACAAACAACCTATAAGACAACTCCTCCTGAAGTAATTTCAATTCATTCATCTTTTTTTGGCCCCTCCTATTCAAAGCTGTACCTATGCGATTAACAGAGCATTGGAGTGATCTGTGCTCCTCTGGTACCTTTCTGTAAACATTAAATCCACTCACTGTTCGAAAGAATGAAGCATGCTCCTTCCTCTCTGAATATTATTAAATTAATTCTCAAAATGCCTTTTTTTTCTGGAGCCCAGAAAGATAGCTTACTTAAGCTAAAAATATTCTTGGCCAGAGAAAGAATTTGAGGTGAAATCAGAATATTTTCTGCCCTAGCAGTTCATTGAATTAGGATGTTATGTCTGATCTCTGATCCCTGAAGCCCTGATGAATCCCGTGGTTACAAAATTGACAGTCTGCGCTACCTTGGACTGCTCTCTAATTGTTTTATGATTCTTTATTTTTAACCATCAACTAAAAAAAGGGCAAGGACAACATCTTTTAATTCTGCCATATCCCCTAGAATATACTACACAGAGCTGGCATTCAGTGCAATTTTAATACGTATTTTGTAAGTTCTCCTATGCAACATGAATAATTCAGTAACTCTTTTGTTAGAAATGATCCTTTCATTCATTCAACAGCATATGCTGTTTATCCTTTTATTTAGGAAAAAATGCTCTAAACCTTTCAACGGTAGAGCCCAAAGGGCATTTTATGTCTAGTTCATTCCTGTGCTAAGTGAGTCCCTCTCTCTCTCTTCACTTTTCACCTCTCACCTGAATTATTTTAAGAGCATCCAAATTGATTGTTCTTCGCCTGCTTTTTAAATTCAATCAGTACATATTTACTGAGAACTAACTACGTGCCCCATGCTTCCTGGGAGCTAAGAGTACAGATGAGATCTCTGTTGTCACAGGGTTTTTATCCTGTGGAATTTATTCTAGGATTTTTATTCCAACACAGGGAATTTATTCTGATTCTCAGAGATAGACAATAACCAAGAAAACAAACTAGATAATTTCAGGTAGCTTTATGAACTACAAAGGAAAAAGATAAAGTGATGTGATACTGACTGGTTGGTATAAAGGAAAGGCATTTTGAGTTTGGATCATTTATCTGAGTATTGAAGCATGAAAAGGAGCCAGCTACCTGAAAAACTGGGTAGAGAGTATTTCAGCCATAAGTAGGAGCACAAAACTGGACCAGAGAACTGGCCAGCACGGATGGAGAACAGAAAAGATGAACGTGTCATGTCAGCTGAGATGGAGAGGTGGGCTGACAGCACATCATGTGACTTTACTTTATAAGCAATTGAAAGGAATATTGATCTTATTCTAGGAGCAATAGGAAGATACTGGAGAGTTTTAAGTTAGGGTCTATATTATTAATTACAATTTAATTTCTAATGAACTCACTCTTGCTGTCCTGAAGAGTTTGGTTGGAGTACAAGCCAAGTCTGATTCAGAAAGCACGTTGGGAGACCATTACAACCATCCAGGTAAGAGAAGATGGTGCTTTATACTGTGGTGATGGAAAATATGATGAAGAGAGATTTAGGATGTATTTTGGATAGTGGGAGAAAGATAAAATGAGACATAAGGAATGACACCTAGGTTTGGGGTTTGAACATCTAAGTGGCTAATTTTGCGATTACTGAGATGGACAAGAGTAAAGAGGGAATATATTTCTTTCCATTCTATACAAAAACAAATAGCAAATTTTTTTTCTAAAATTTATGTCTAGTTATCTTTTTTGCTTACTTAATATATTTCAATCATTTCCTATCCTTTCCAGTGTAAAATCTAAGCTTTATAATGCCACACATGACCTCACCTGCCCCCATCCTTCCTATCCAGCCTCCTTTCCCATCAGTCCCCACGAGGCACCTGCAGCCACAGACATAATGAGACACCCACTCCCTTCTCATACAGTCTGTACTTTCTCCCTTCTCCATGTCTCAGCACTTACTTTTCTTCTGCCTAACATTTCTTTGAACAGCATCAGCTATGTTGCAATGTCCAACTCATCTTTCAAATGCAACCTCAGTGTTACATCTTCACCCAGGTGAGTCAGGCACAACCCTGAGCTCTCATGCTGCCCAGGTAATGGGCTCATCCCATGGCATTCAGTGGCCATGTCTTGGCTGTGACCTTTGTCATCAGTAGATAGTCCCACTCGACTGTGTACCCCTGAAACTCAGAGAACACACGATCATTGCAGAATAGCTATTTCTTAAGGAACTGAAAGCTTCAGACACAATGAACATGCTATCTTGTAAAACTACCTTTATCTATGCAATTCTTCCATCTATATAGTTAGATAGTTGAGTAGAGGGCATTTAGAAGACCTCAGTTTGCAATTTATCATCCACCTCAATATCCCCTGCACCTAGGCAGAGGTGAACCTCACTACAAAGTGCCCTTCGAAGGGTAATGAACTCTTTGGTAACTGCTCTGAAGCTATTTGGGATCTATTTTCAGTCCCTTGTTTTGAGCCCTGGGACAGGAACCAAGAACTGGAAAGAAAATGTCAACCAAGATATATACCTGTACGTAAGCAGAATCCATGCTAGTGTGTAGAATGGTCCCTCAATCTGGCAGAATGGTCTTTAGGAGTCACTGGTGGAAGAGCACCTCCTGATAAGCCACATCATAAGTCGCTGAGCAAACACAACCTACGTGTACCTCGCCAGGGACCATGATACTTTTCCTTCTTCTGGAGAGCCGTGCGGGAGTTGGGAGTCTCTGTCAAATGTCCATCTCTCCCTTACGTATAGTACTTACAGCAATGGCCCACCGCACACCACTCTCACAGCTGTGTTGGTAAAACTTTTCAATTTTTTTTAGCCTCCAGCTTAGCCTCATGGATGTTCAGAAACATGGAAGATATTTTGTACAGAAAAAAAAATTGCCAACAGGGTAATTACTTTATGGGTCTTGAAAATCAGAGACTAGCCACTGCACTTTGAGGCAAGAATTTTCAGTGTGTCAAAGTCATCACACTTAGCACTGAGCCCTCCCTCTGTGCTGTGCTGTGTCTGTGTTGTGCTTGCCTAAATACACTGCCAGTAGATTTATATTCTAATAACTTGATTTTTAATTAGTGAGAAACCAAGGCAGTCCTAGTTAAATGTCTCACAAAGCATTGCAGATGACTCTAAATGCCTCATGATATAAATACCTTCAGGAAAAGGGAAACACAAGTAGCTTTGCATATATTTATATGTTTTGCCCTTTAAGTTCTGAGAGTAAAGGCTGAAAGCAGAGATAGTGGTAAAAGGAAGGCAGCTTATTCTGAATATCCATGCATTAAATTAGTTTGATTCAACCCAAGGCACATTCACCAGGCATAGTATATGTGCCAGGACATGGTGGAAACTGCAGAGACAAGTGGCACCAAGGGCCTGCTGCCAAGTGGCTCTTCAAAGCAATGTCCTTTCAGAGGAAAACCTTTCCATTCCTTCCAGTCAGGTCAGGCCACGAGCAAGGCATCCATCCTGGGGTCCTAAGCATTTTGTTGGAAATTGTCAAATCAAACCAGAAGTGAGAGGGACGCAGTGCTATTCACTGTAATTCATTTCTGAAAAGGAAATGTTCATTTCACCTAAGAATTTGAGGTGCCTCTGAAAGTAAACTATTAAAAAAATTAAAGATAATGCAAAGCAACCAAAACAGCTTAATGCTTCCATTCTCTGAATGAAGAAAATAATTTATTCTGTGACATTTAGCTCTGGACCAGAATTAAATTTCTGGTTCATTCTAACTCTAGGCTAGAATAAAATTTCTAACCAAGCATGATTTAAAAAAAAATCTCTATTTTATTAGGTAAATAGAATTATCTAAACTTTTACACTGAACTCTGTAACAGAATTGGTGTTCAAGATTGGGAGGGAGTAGTTCCTGAGTTTATGTAACCACTTCGTTCATTCTTCCTGCCAACCAGCCAGCCACCTGCGAAGGCACTGAACACCCACAGAGGGTGTGCTCTCTGTTTCAGGCTCTGTAGCCTATGCTTTAGTTTCCTATTCTCTTAGTATTCCAGATACGTTCTCTCATTGGGCAGCACCATTTTGGTACGTTCACCATTCATTTATGAAACAGCATGTTTGGGTTATTGGGTTTGTTTTACCCAGCCCGCATGCTAGGGCACTGCTTCCTTTTCTGGAAGAAGTATGAACACCCTCCTGACATATTTATTCCTCCTGCTCCCCAGCTATTGCTCAGCCTGGTGATAGGTCACAGTATGACTATAATGCAGGAAGCAGGAGGTCCTGAATTGCCAGGGGTTGAATGGTCAGCATTTCTAAAAGTCAGTCAATAGAAGACAGACACATGGCTCCATGGACCCTGAAGAAGACTTCAGGCCAATGTTATTTATTTCTCATTGTCACCACTCCTCTGCCATGCTGGACAGGTTCTGTTTGTCCTCCTCTGCCTTCAACATCTGTATTAGTTTGCTCAGGTTGCCACAACAAATTACCACACACTGGGTGGCTTAAAAACAATAGAAATTTATTCTGTTGTAGTTATGAGTCTAGAAGTCCAAAAGCAAGTTTGGGGCAAGGCTGTACTTTCTCTGAGACTCTAAGTAGAATTAGCCCTTGCCTCTTCTAGCTTCTGGTGGTCACTGGAATTCTTTGGCTTTTAGACACATCACTCCATTCTCTGCCCCTGTCCTCACTTGCCTTCTCCCCTGAGTGTCTGTGTCTAAAATTCCCTCTTCATACAAAGAAACAGTCCTTGAAGGACAGTTCATCCCAATCCAGTATGGCCTCATTTTAACTTGATTACATATGCAAAGACCCTAGTTCCAAATAAAGTCAGGATTTAGAAGATATGTCAGGTGGACATGAATTTTGAAGGGACACTGTTCAACTGAGTACAGTATCCAACTCCCTTTTCTTAACCCTTTAAGTTCAGGGGCTTACTACTCCCAAGAGTACTGAACTATTCCTTGTTCAGTTCCTTGAACTTGATCATAGAATTGTAACTTGCATACATGATATGTAAAGCATTTCTTAAAGACTCTTCAAATTATCCAATGTGAATGTGTCATTTGTGTCCTGCTGGGACCCTGACTGATACATCTGTCTTCCCATGAATCTCTCATTGCTTCTAATATTTCAGTCTGCTTTCACTTTTCACTTCCTGCAAGAATGTTAAAGACAGAAAATACTTAGATAGGAATGGTTTGCTTTAGTGTTCCCCAGCCTTTGTAGGAAATGACTATCCTGCTTGAATAAGCTTCTGCTCTTAATCTTAACCGGTCTGAAAGTTTTTCCGATATGTGGCATTGGTAAAAATAACTCCGGGATAAGGAAAGTCAAACGTTGAGAAAGGAGATGGCATTAGAATACCGCCAGGGAAAAGAATATGAATGCTTTCAAAGAGAAATATTTTAATGACCATGAAAAAACGGGAGGAAGACAGAAATATTAAAAAATTCGGTATAACTTTGCTAGTCTAACCACAAAGATATCTTAGTTTTTCTCTCCTTTTATCCATGATTTATATTGATATAGTTTTTAAATCCTAGGATAAATCCTTATAGTATGCTTATATTGCACTTTAACTTTGGAATTCTACATCTATTATAAATGAAATCGGCTCATAGTTCTCATTTTTATGCTCTCATTTTCACGTTTAGGATCAGAGTTATGTTAAATTTGGCAAATGACCTGGAAATTCTTTTATTCTTTTTTTAAAAAATCTCGTATTTATTGATTTGAGAGAGAGAGAGAAGAAGGCAAAGAGAGAGAGAAAAACACTGATTTACTGTTTCCTTTATTTATATATTCACTGGTTTCACTTGTATGTTTCCTGACAGGGGATCGAACCCACAACCTTGGTGTAGTGGGATAATGCTCTAACCAACTGAGCTACCTGGCCAGGGCCCTTTTATTTTTTATTCACATTCTAAAATGGCTCAACTAGAATCGAATTTAATTGTTCTATGAGTGTTTCTCACCTGAAGAATTCAAAGAATTTGCTGATAAAATGAAGCCATTTTGGCTTGAAAAATATTTTGATAATTATTGACCAATTTAGAAATTTCTGTCATAATAACTAATATATTTAGGTTTTATATTACTTTGGCAATTTCAATTTCATGGCCAATAACCATTTCATTGAAATTGCAAGATGAGTAGAGCTACATATGGAAGGAGTTTTAATTTTTAAATTTTCCCATCTCTGATTATTTCTTCCTCTTCCTTCCCCATAATAATAAAAATATTAGTAATTATAACAGTAATAACAGTATTTGCCAGGCATCACCTAAACATTGTACACACCTTAAAATCTTCATGATAGCCCTAGAAGGTAAAAGCTATCATTTCCCCATTTTTGGATGGGAAAACTAAGTCACATACTATGATGGCTACATTTTTCTCCTCTTTTGTGCTGATGTGTAAAAGATAGCACATCCCCTAACTCTGATGCAGCTTTGCTCCAAGGCACGTAGGTCACTACGGCAGCATGCCATTCAGTCCAGTAACCCCCAACATACATGTACTTGTATTTGTATTTCTTTTTTCCTATATTGGTCTTGCCAGAGGTTTATTTATTTTTAAATGAAAGAATGAATTCTTGGTTTTATTAAATTTTACATTTCTCTTTAATTTTTAAATTTGCTTTTCATCCTCATACTTAGGTTTATCTTTACTATTTTTTAGTTCCTTACATTTAATGTTAGCACATTAATTCGTTCTTATTTAGTGACAAAAGTATTTAAAACCTTGAAGTTTCCTCTAGACATAACTAGGAAGAAGTCTTACACATGTCCACATTAGGTGAGCCATATGAAATGGACTCCAATAGTTGACAATTTTTGACATAACAAAAATGGCCATGTCAAATGAGTCAACCTAATCCAGTTTTCTCAGTCAGTATTCCATAATTGCTTTGTTGTTCCAAAGATTATTTTGGATTAGAGATTTAAATTTCTTAATGGCTTGATTTTTTTACTTATTTATTTCTTAAGTTAAAAAAAATTAAATTACTTTCTAAAGCATAGCCTCAATGTTCTTTATTTACTCAAAACATTTCCCCTGGATTTTCTTTTTTTAAAAGATTTTATTACTCTATTGTTATTCAATTACAGTTGTCTGCATTTTTCCCCCACCACTCCCCCCAGCCCCAGGCAATCCCACCTCCCTCCCTTGCCCCCACCCTCCCCCTTGGTTATGTCCATGTCCCCTGGATATTCCAAGGTGACATTCAGTATCCCACACATCCCTCCTCAGCAAGTTGTCGAGCCTGTCTCAGTGCACCACACCACCAGCCAGACCCATGGGTCCTCTGTCCACCTCTGGCTTTACTAACTCTGTTCTCCCTTCCTTACGAAGGGCCCTCCTTCAGCTCCACTGGCTGAAAATTCTTTCTCATCTGGAAAAACAAGCAAAGTCACTTCCTCCAATAAGGTCTTCCTCATTCCTTTAGTTCTAACCTTTATTACCTATTTAAACTTGGTTAAGTTATTTCATTTAATGACTAAATTCTAGTTTTCTCATTTGTAAAACAAAGACAATAATACTCATTTTATAGCTTGCTATGGGGATTAAGTGATATAAAATGTTCCTGGCATATAACAGGTCAATTAATTTTTTTCTGTGCTATTCCCAGTGGCCCGTGCTATTCCCAAACCATTGTCACCTTTCCTCCCTCTTCTGCCAAACCTCACCCAAGAGGTGTCTGCACTCATAGACCTCATTTCTTCAGTGTCTCCTAGTCCTCCGTCTACTGTAAATTTGCTTCATGTCCCTTTGCTCTACAGATGAACTCCTGGACAAACTTGTGTTTGTTTTCCTGTCTCCCTTGTTCCCTTGGTCCATATCTCTCCTCCCTCCTTGCCTTTGGCTTCCCAAACACCCAGTCCTGTCTACAGCCATACCACCCTGAATGTGCCCGAGCTCGTCTGGCCTCCGAACACCCAGTCCCCAGCCCCTGTCCTCTGTCTCTGCCGCTCCTTCTCTCAGCAGCGCTCTAGCAGCTGAATGTACTTCATTCAATGTACTTGTTCCTTAAGCTTCCACTTCTTGTTCTTTTTCTCTTTTTACCACTGACTTGTTGGGCCCCCTTATACATTTATGTAGGCATCTATATTACTAGTTTCAGATTCACGTTTTTCCCACTGCCTCAAGTTTGTTGCAGAAAAATAGAATAGGATCATGGTTCAGGCCACAGCTTGGAGTCATAGATACCTTGGATTTTTGCCATCTGAATATGGGCATATTAATGCTGACCTTATAGAATTATTGGAAGGTTAAATGAGAAAATGTGTGTAATGGACTTATCATCTAAGATTTTGGATCTCTCTCTTCCTCTCTTCCCCTTTCCTGCTCTCTATCTCTTTCACTATCCATTAAATCTATCCTTAAGTGCAAACTGAAATTCATATTTTGCCCTTATCCCTGTATTTCTTTTATTTCAGTGAAGAATAATATCACATGATCAGAAATCTATGAATCATCTTTAAAATATTTTTCAGATCCGGTTGATTCACTTACTGTCTGTCCTTTTCTCTAATGTCTTTTAGAGAAGATCCCCACCAACCCTCTCTTAAACGGTCCTCATAGGTTTCCAGTACTCTAGTGGCCTCCTCTTTCTTTTCCATTTTAGTACATTCTCTGCACTCAGATCTGAATTATAATTCTAGAAAATAAAGCAGTGTCTAAAGTCTTTTATAGATCACCTTTGCTTAGAGTTAACCATGCACACAAAGCTCTCAGAACATACCTTTCTTAAGAATACTACAGTTATTAATTCTTTAGCAATTTTTTGCACTTGACCTATGAGTGTAACACAACTAGTTTGAAATTAGGACTATAACTCTTCCTTTATATCTTCCAATGAACCTATTATAATGCCTGACAGATAATCACTTCCTAAACATTATTGTCAACCTAAATCCTATGACAAATGCTACTGTTATTGAGTGCTAACTATGTGCCTTGTACCGTGTTAGGTGCTTTGCGTATCTTACCTCATTTAATTCCTATGGTATAAGTACTAGTACTGTCAAAATGAAGCACAGAGAAGTGAAATGAGTTGTCCAAGGACCCACAGCTAGTAGGCAGAAGAGCTAGGATTTGAACCCAGGCAACTATTGAACTTGCTTTTTCTAGAAAACAAAACTACGTTACTCACATAATGGATATCAACACATATTTGCTGAGTAAATGCATGAAGGGTTAAAATGAAACCAAATGTATTTCTTTTAAAAGTGCATAAAACAAACTAAGTGATTGGAATTAAAATGTTATTATTTAGGAATATTCATTACATATTTATATGCAAAACAATGCAGTAAAAGGACACAGCAATGAATTCATGAGACCAGTTTATTTTCAACATTTATCATTCTAAAAAAAAGGTGTTAAATTTAACCATATTACACATTTCTTCTGTGGTAGTTTCTCAAAAGTAAGTCAGTCAGCTAGTTACAACTTTTCCAAGTACTTACAATGTCTGTTTTAATGCTGACAGTCCAAAAAAAGGAGAGGTTTTTGAGACTAGCAGCTCCCCAAGCTCCTTTTTTAAGTCTTCATTACTTTTTTACTCCATCATTTAACATGAGTAGGTTCTGTTCTTTCTCAAGCAGAGAAGCCAGTAAAGAAGTTGCCGGGGTAAAATTTGAAATTTCAGAGAGCCGTTTTGTAAATAAAGTAGAAAAGTGATTACTGTGGTGGGGATTTAGGCTCTCTGTCCCTTTGAGCAGAGCGTCATGAGAGATCCAATCCATTCCTAGGTAGTCTCTGAAGAGACGTGCAAGCACAGTCACTGGAGAGATGAGCTCAATGGCCAGATCCCCAGATGCTGGCTTAAATTAACTAGCTTTGTCTGAGTTGACTAAGTTTAAACATGCATTTGCCACAAGTGTTTCCTGCCTTCCCTTCTGTAACCCAGTTCTTTTTATTGATCGTGCACATGCCTGAATATCCTCAATATTGTGAAATACAGGATGAACATCTCACTTTTCTATTTCTATAATTTACCTACACTACCAGATAAGTCACCTAGACTGTCAGTAATCTTTTGTTGATGGGAGTGCTATGGAACAAAAAGTAAGTTTAGCAGCATGCATAACTTACAGTATTAAGTACTTGAAGATAAAGGGACCTGGTGTACAAAAATGACTTTACCAAGTAGGGTTTGTTTTACTTGAGCAGAATACATAGGTCAGTCACGATGCATGTCTGATGTGCACTGTACAGTTGTTGCTTCCATTGCCGTTGACTAATTACTGTTTTCTTATATTATCTTTTTATTTTTATGGGAGAGAATGCAATTTTTCCCACAATCCATCCTTGAAGGCAAATACAATAACAATTTGGGGAGACTGTAAAGAGGAATCTTAGTTTTATCTGCACAAAGAGATCAACTGGAGTTTAGTTGTGCATATAATTGTATTTCAATAGAGTTTCTAAAAAATATCTTCCTATTGTAAATAGTTCTTTTAAAAAAAAAAGAGGAAACTTGCTTTCTTTGACTGACTTATTTTATTGATCTGTGTATCTTTTTTTGCCAATATCATGCTGTTTTAATTATCATAGCTTTGTAGTATAATTTGAAGTCAGGTAGTGTGATACCTCTGGCTTCATTCTTTTTACTCAGGATTACATTGGCTATTCAGGATCTTTTGTGGTGCCATAAAAATCTGGTGATTTTTTTGTTCTATTTCTTTAAAAAATAACATTGGAATTTTGATGGGTAGTGCATTAAATCTGTATATTGCTTTGGGTAATATGGTCATTTTAACTATTTTGATTCTTCCAGTCCATGAACACAGAATGTCTTCATAGTTCAT
>VMDR010030293.1:0-12433 GCA_007922815.1 Macrotus californicus
ATTTCTAATGTGCATACCAATACTATAACACGCTACCCGCCTCCACAATAAGGGTTTCAAAGAAGCTTATTTCTTTCTCAAGTAAAAGACCAAAGTGATTCTAGGTAAGTGAAGAATGTCTGCTTTAAACAACTATTTAGAAACTTAGGCTGCCAGTGATTTTGCAATTTCAACTTTTGGCTTCCAAATTCACCATGGGGTCGATTTCTTCCCAGCTCTAGAAGTGGGTATAAAACGAAGTACTACATAGAAAGTTTAGATGGACCAGATGTGATAATAGCTCTTATCACTTCTGTTCACATTCCATTGGACACAACTGAGTGACATGATCATATCTAACTACAGGGGAGGCTGGATATGTAGCCTAGCTTTATCTGGGGTTAGAGGAGAACATGGGTCTTGAAAAAGAGTCAGTGGGTAGACAGCTGTTAGAGGGGAGGGAGGCTAAGGGACTGGATGGAAAAGATGAGGGCTTAGCAAACAAAACAAAACAAAGCCAAAACCTCATAGACGCAGCCAACAGTATGGTGACTACCAGAGAAAGGGGTGGTGGAGGTAGAAAGGGTACAGGGGAGAGAAATGGTGATGGGAGCAGGCTTGGGTTTGGGTGGTGAACACACAGCACAGTGCACAGCTGATGTGTTACAGAATTGTACACTGAAAACTATTTAATTATATTAACCAGTGTCACCCCAATAAACTAAACAAAAACTTTAAAAAAACTAAATTAAACAAGTAGAACTACATCAAACTAAAGAGCTTCTGCACAGCTAACAATAAATTGAAATGGCAGCCTACAGAATGAGAGAAAGTATTTGCAAACAATATATCTGATAAGGGATTAATATCCAAAATACACAAGGAATATATACAACACAATAGAAATAAAACAAATAATCCCCCACAAAAAAGAAAGGTAGCAGCCTTTGCCACAGGTGATCAAGTAATTCTAAGCATTTATGAAAATGGTGTTAAATTCCAAAGGATGTTATAGATAATTGCAGTTACTAAACAATATAATGAGTATTTTAATAAGGAAAAGATAAGGAACCATGGAAGCCATAGGAAGGGCACCTGTAACTAATTTAAGGTTTAGGGAGGGTTTTTCAAAAGAATATACAGGGTCCAACAGAAGTAACACCTGCTTGAATGGTGTCGATAGGGTAATAATATGCATGTAATAATTTATAGTTTTAATTTAAACATTTCACCTAAAATGTCATATGGTGTGTTTGAGTGTGATATTGTTATGTTACAGAATTACATGCTTATGATTTCACAGTAAAAAGGGCTATTATTTGTGCTAGACCCTGTGTACTTAACCAGAGAATTGAAGAAGGATAGAGCTTTATCTCAAGATTTTGGGGGGCGTATGTGGCAGACTAAAAAGTGTAGGCCATGGCCCTTTTGTGGATTGTTGGGGAATTGATGATACAAGTCAGGCATTTCGGCACCTAAGAAATAAGACCAGTAGTTATGACAGATGAATTTGGAGAAATAAGCACAGAATGTATGTTAAGAGTCCAATAAACAGTGTTAAGGATCATACAATCCCTGAGATTTTACATTTCCCCTCCTTTTTTCCTTGATTTATTGCTAAACAGTTAATATAGGGCTCTTTCTATGTATAGCTCACTGTGAAGGAATTTAAAATGCCCACCCATCCAAAAAGGATCTGCAACTCTGTCTGATTTTCCTCTAATCAATAGCCTATTTTGTATTATGGCATGATCTCTGGGAAGATGATTGAAAAGCAACTGTGCTACAGACAAACACATCCGTCACCTATTATAATCTAAGCATAAATTGTGGGAACACTGGTCAGGTCACTTTGACGGTAGGAGGAAGGACTGAGAAAGTCTGCTCCAGCTGGAGAGGGCACCTGGAGTGAAGAGCAGCAGAGGATGTCATGGAAAAAGGCAGGAATTGATGGGTGAGGTGTGGTGGCCAGAGGGATCACAGTGTGAGGGGAGATTTCATAGTCATAATTTTCTCTAGAATTGACTATCTGGTATGGGCATTTCCCTGGAGAGCAGATGAGCTCATTTGTTTTATGCACAGACTCTGCAGTCAGGCTGCCTGTGTTCAGCGTAGAGTCTGTAGGAAAACCACCCAGTGCTCCACCTGCGTGTCTCCTTTACTGCTCACACAGAACACTTCATTTCTGACACTTCTGGTCACCAAATGTGTGTGTGTGCGGCAAGCAGGGCAGGTTCTGCACACCACACAGTTCTCTAGGACACCATCTGGCTTTCCTGCTCCCCCACCACTTCATATGCCAACTGCACACAGTAGGTCCTCAGGTTACTCACAACTGACTTCTGTCTCATTTGACTAATGTCAGAGGTTCCCATAATCCTCCTCCTCTTCTTGAATTCAATTAACTCGCTAAAGCAGCTCGCAAAACTCAGAGAAACACTTAAAATCATTTACCAGTTTATAAAAGGATAGGAAAGGGATTCAGATGAACAGCCTGATGAGAGGCAGACAGGGCGTAGTCTGTGAGGGTCCTAAGCACAGGAGCTTCTGCCTCTGTGTAGTTCAGTGGGTCCCCCCTCCCCATCCAGGACTATGTTCACCCACGTGGAAACTCTCCAAACCCTGTACTTTTAGGATTTTTGTGAAGGCTTCACCATGCAGACCTGATCAATTATTAACTTTACCTCCTCTCTGGAGGGTTGGGGAGTAGGACTGAAAACTCCAAGCTTCTAAATCATGGTTTGGTCTTCCTAGTGAGCAGCCCCCGTGCAGGAGCCATGCAGGAGGCCACCCAGAGCAGCTTTCATAGAACAAAAGACATTTCTATGGACCATAAAATTACAAGGATTCTTGCATCAGGAACCAGGGGCAGAGCCTGAATATTAGAACAAAAGATGTTCCTAGTGCTCTCATCACTTAGGAATTTACGACAGGGCTTTAGGAGCCCTGTGCCAGCAACCAGGGGCAGAGACCAATATTTCTATTTTCTGTTATCTCACAACTCCATCACTAGTTATAGGCCTTGATCGAGTTACTTGTTCCTTCCTTGGGTAAATTGCTTATCTGTAGGATGTAAATAATAAAAATACCTAGCTCACAGAGTAATTGTTAGCAAACAGGAAATGGTGTGTCCAGAAGACTTACACAGTACCTAGTCACATATTAAACACTCAATAAATATTAAATATTATTGTTACTATTGTCCTCGTCACCATCATCTCTAGCATCTTTGACCATAGGGTACCCTGACACAGCAGTTTAGAAGTCAGCATCTGTAATATGCACCTTATTACCTGGGTAATGCAAGAAATAATAGATTCCCAGCTCAAGTAAGTAAAGCCAATGTTGGAGCAGAAGAGAACTTGTTCTCACTTGTGAGCTATGTTGCCAAAGCACAGAACTCATGGGAAGAGTCTTAAAAATAACAACACTCACCTTTGCAATGTGTCTTTCTTTTTGCTTAAATTACTTTTTGGGCTCCATCAGAGCTTTTCAAAGTGATTATGATGACAGGCAAGAAGACTTGAAGGATTCCCTTTTTCAAAGCTGGACCACCCAGAGAGAGGCAGTCATTTTTCTCGTCTTGTGAACAGTGTGTACCCAGAAAGGACGTGTATCTCATGTACCTATTCTTCAACACCACTTTGCAGAGAGGGAGATATTGGAGTAGAGGCTCTTGAGTTCTGCTTCTAACGTTTACTTATACTGACTGAAGGTTTTGTGTTTGTGATGCAGTTCGGTATACAGAGCCAAACAGTGCACAGATGGGCTTTCCCTGTCTCATTAGCATAAACTTAGGCATATTTCCATGATTCCAAGGAGTAAAGAGAATTTTGGGAAAAAAATAGAATGAGTGAAAATGCAACTTGAACATTTACATTTTTGAATGAAATATTTCATAGCCACTTGCTACTTATTCTTTTAGGTTTCTTTTGGGCACTTGATTTTCTTGTCTTTAGCTTTATCCTTTCTAAATCCAGCTGCTCTCTGCTTTTCTAGCACAAGTCACATATATTCATTAATTTAATGGCAGTTTATCATGTAGACTATATAAACTGTAATTTAGAAAACAGTTGATCACATTTTATGTACAAGGATTCAACCCAAGAGGCATGAGTTATTATTCCCGATTTCTGAATTTTGGCTTCTCTCCCGTAGCATAATGGCTTCAAGGGTCAGCCATGTTCGAGCATGGGTTAGTGCTCCATGCCTTTCTCTGGTGGAATAATGTTCCACCGTGTCCATAGGCCACACCTTGTTTTTCCATTCCTCAGTTGATGGACGTTTGTTTGTTTCCACTTTTGGACCATTATAAACAATACTGCTTTGAACATTGGTGGAAACATTTTGGTGTGGACATTCTTCCCCTCTTCGGCTCTCAGGATGGGCAGTGTACCCACAGCACTTGCTGGGATCTCATTACCTAGAGACCTACCTTCCCTGGTTCAACCCAAACTCCTGCAAATTCACACCTGGTTGCCATGACAAACATGGTATTGCAGCCTCCTCCACACTCGCCGCAGAATTTTCTCTGCCCAGCCTCTTTCTCCAGTTCTTTCATCCACTACTCAGGATGGGGACAGAGGAGCCCAAGCAATGAAAAACGGAGGAGTGAGCAGCCCCCCGTTGCTGGTGTTTCTCCTGGTGTTTCTCTCTCCCTTGACTTGAGAGAGTCAGGGATTTCCTGAAGACTTCGTTTTCTAGGCAGAGAAGAGAAGAGAGGTGGTGTGCTGGCCACAGTGGTAGCATCTGACTGGGTTGGATTCTGTTTTGCTGCCTCTTTTGAACAGTAAGGCACTTAGCATCTCTTTATTTCTGGTTTCATATTCCAGAAATCAGTCTGGAACAATAGGATAGTTCTTATTCAACGCCGTCTTACAAAAATGTACACTTTACATTTTTTCCAGCTACAACTCACAATCAAATGTACATATGTTTTTCTCCCAGATAAATGGGACCAAAATTCCCATTAATAATGCTAGAGATCATCAAAGTCTTTCTTGTGTTTGGTTTCTTATGATTATTAACTTGAAACATACTCTGTTCCATTTTAGAACAAGGTATGTCTGCATATACACAAGTATGACTTTTAATATCTTAAAATACTAAAGTACTAAAGATAGATGATAATAAGCACTACATAGATTCTAACTTAGGATAATTTTTTTCTTCTAACTCACTGTTCCTGTTTGTGTTGCCATCATTAGAAGAGATTAGCGGAATCAATTCCATTTATTAGCAGAATCCTGAGTTCATCTTTGTGAAACTGAATTTCTCCATAAATATATTTTTTCTAGGTATGGAATCACAAATATTTAAGTAATACATCATTCCTCACTAAAATTAAAAGAAAATAGCTTGGAGAAATAGATGCACAACTTTTACTGGGACCAGTCTTAAGCAACTGTAACATAGCTGACTAGAATAGAGAACTGAATCTGTACACAGGAGCTCAGTGACCTAGGTGTGGGTTAGACGTACTGTGGTCCTGGCCTACTTGCGGTGTGTGCCGATTATTTGAATAAACCAACATAACTCTAACTTAGCTGTGTTACTTAACATTCATAAGCTCTTCCAAGGAAGAAGGGAAACATCAGCAGTTAAGATGCCAGTACATTTTCAAACAGCTTTGTGTTGCTAAATTCCTTTATCAATTTTGAATCTTTTTTTTAAAATGTACAGTCTTAATATATATGTTTGCTCTAGATTTTAAAGGAGATTTCTACATTCCGTTAATTTTTTTTTTTATAATAGACATTGGTAGTATAAGAGCCAAGGCCTCTCCTGGGTTATGACTTTATTCTTGCATTAATAAGGTGACGTCACTGTGCATTAGTAACTTCTGTGCTTCCTCTGTTAAATGAAGAGTTGAAGCCAATGGCTTTACAGTTGCTTCTCTATTCCAGGTTTCTAGAAGTTTTGCTTAGCCCCCACAAACACTCCTGCTTTTTAAAAATCAAAGTCTCATGATTCTTCCAGTGAGCTAATACTTTTATTTCCTAAATCATTACATTTGCCTGTAAAATATGCATTGTAATATCCACAGATATTCCAGAAATGGGTAATTTATTTGTAGAGTATCCTGTGGGAAAATGAACAGTAGTTCTATTTTCACACTACACAAAGATGTCATAAATGTTCTAAGTGGTTATGTTAGTCTGCATTTTGAATATTTAAGCAAAAATCTTTAGCGTAGGCTGTTTTAGTCATTATCATAGGCAGTTACATAATTGCTTATCTAAAATACTCAGTTTTCAAAACATCCTTTTTCAAGTGTTACCATTTCACATGACTTGTAATAAAAAATATAATGTTTATATGAAATGTTTCTCTTTTTAACTTTTAGAAATGCTTGAGAATATTCTAAAGATACAGATGAGTTTACTCCCTCTGAAGTCTTTTCTTTCCAAAATAATGAGATACAAGGCATAGAAGACTTGGCTGGATTTCTAAAGAACATGCTTAACTCATTTGTCAGACTTGCTCACTCCTTGAAATTCTATCAGTGAATTCATTTTCAAAGTGAAGACTGTGACATCTTTGTGTCACCATCCAAACCTTTATAATGGGGTCAATTCAAGGATTGGGTAGTAATTTTTCAATTTGTGTAACACATCTCAGTATTGCTGGGCAAAAATACTCCCCCAGAATATTTATGGATCTCAGGTAATAGTCCGAGTTGAAAGTTTTGTCCTATTTCATTTAAGATATTTGAATCACAAAATGTATTTTGATCATAGGGATAATAATTTTTAGAAACAGTATTTGCCGTTTCAAATTTATGTCTGTGATTAGCTACTTCAAGAGAAATTGCATTTTTGTTTTCAAGCTTTTTTCCCTCTTCTGCCCAGATCGGGAATCAGGAGTTGTGTGGTGCTGTCAGTCTCTGCGGACCTTTATTACACCGAATTCCACCCATTTGGTATTTTTCTGTCTGTTTTGATGTCTGAGATTTTCAGATTTTCTCTTATAAATTATATTAGCAGTTTTCTGAAATCCCATAAACCACTATGGTGATAAGCATTCTTATTTTCAAATATAATTAACTCAAGCCATTCTTCTATTTTTTTTTATTAGTATGCCAATTACAAATAGTTTCAACTAATAAGAAATGAAGATACATTGTAAAAGATAATCCCTCACTCTTCTGCCGGCTTTACAGGAAGAAGAAAGGTCGTAGATGTAACAAATGTATGTGCCAAGGCTAACAATTGACAAAACCAGGCAGAATGATGATAGAAATAATATAAAGCTGGGAAGGACAAAAAAAAAAGTTCTGAGGAGGTGGGTGAAACCCAAACTGGTGTCGAGAAGTTTTTGATTATGTATAATGATCAAGTAGAGCAAAAAAGAAGAAATGGACACTCACTTTAATAAATAGGAATATAGTTTTCATAGAACCTTGCTGAGGAATGCTATACTTTTTGAAATAATGATAACAATTTAATGGCATCCTCAGAGTCCTAGGAATTATGTTAATAACTCATAATTTTTACTAAGAAGTCCTAGGAGAGGGGCGTTGGCCTTCTGAAGATGGAAACTTGGCTGTTTTGGAGGTGTGTTCAAAGACTGTGAATCAAAGATCAGCAGCAGAGCCTGCTAAAACCTGTCACCCCACACCTAGCCCTCGGTTTTTGCAGCCATTCATGGGATGGAGCGCTGTTAGCTCTGTAGGCATTTGCAGGCGGTCTCTGGTTTTGTTTGTTTCACATTTCACCACTCTAATCCATCAACACCATCTAATATAAGCCTGAGTTTTATCTCTGGCTGTCTTCGCAAAATCATACAATGAAGAGGATTCATGGATAAAGCAGATGTGATGCATTCTGTTTCTGACACAAGACACAAGTGATTGTTTGCTAAATGACTATACATAAAATAGAAATGGCAAATCAGGAAATATACCAGGAATGGTCTTCTTGGACATGGGAAAGGGACCTGAGGAGGCCGTGTCCTGGCCTATCATACCCACCTTCCGACACTCAGTTTTGTGGATTCTATGGAAACAAATTGGGAATGTATCTTTGGTGACTGAAATCCTAGAAAGGAACCTGAAAGGATCCAAGGTGAAGGTGTTCTTTTGAACTCTTTTTCCATTTTAGGGTTATGATTTTAGAAGACAAAAAGGCTAGGGGTCTATGATGTTAGAAAATAGATTTGGGCTTTCCAGCAAAAAAATAAAGTTGAATTTTAGAATTTCACGGCATTGAATAGGTGAGAGATGTTCAGCTTCCTTTTCGTTCTCCTCACTCCACCCCAAGAAAAGGAAGCTCTGCTTTGGTGGGTCATGCTTGTGGGCTCTTTAACTGGCCGCTGTGGGCATGATGGCTCACCGTCATGGGCTCACAGTAAGGGTTCACTGTAATGGCTTAAACTGATCAATATGGAGCGACCATAGTATAGTCCCTTCCCCTACCCCACTTTAGTTAGTTCCCTAGGGACCACTATTGTGAAGGAAAAAGCCAAATATCTCTTTGTCCTTCGCATCTAGTTTGTTCTTGGCCCAGCCTATAAAGACAGTCCTAACCTCTCATTGGAGGATCGATTTCTGACTCCCCAGATTCACCTGATTTTTCAAGTTTCTTTTTGTATTTCTCTGGCTTGCTTTTATTCTTTTTCACTATTCTATCTTCCAACAACTGGTTCCGGGTCTTTTGCCCCTCTCTAAGAAGGTCACAATAGAAGGTTCCTTGCTTTGGAGCATTCTCTTCTCTGTCTTTATCTCTCTCTCTGTCCCTCTCTGTCTCTCTCTGCCTCTCTTTCTCTCACTCTTACCCCCATTCTTACAACTCTGTTGCTGGGATGAGGATTTCATCCAAGTGGACTCGGATTTTGGCTGCGGGGTAGAAATAAAGGAAGGAAGACACTGCAGTTCAAAACCACTTATACTCACCTCACAGAGGGAAAGGAATCTTCCTTTGTTAATTCATTACAGGGTTGGGCAAACGTAGGTTTACAGTTGTGAGTACATGAAACAAGGTATATTGTTATTCTTATTTTTGAGTTATTGTATTATTTTCTATATGAACAACTGTAAACCTACGTTTGCCAAACCCTGTGTTATCTGAGACCCGTGCAGGAGCTTTGGTCCAAACCCTGAGCCACTAATAAAGTTTGGGGGAGTTTGCTTTACTACCTTTAGGTACAGTTTCATGGTGACAGGTGATTAGTTGAAAGTCTCAGATATTTCTCCTTATCCGTCAAATGTCATCATAACACCATCTTAGTGGCATGTCAACCCACATACTTTAAACAGAATGGAGCCTGGATGTCAACTGCTCCAAGTGCACCATTTCGTAGAAGAGGAAACTGAGGCTGAGGGGAGACTGCGCATTTGTACATAGGGGTTCCCATGCTCAACGAAGCTGAGGATTGCTAGATAACACAGCTCATGTTTTGGGCAGTTTCAAAGCTAGGTCTTCTGCTGTAAGCACTGGAACCAGAGAATAGGCTACAATCCGGGATGTGCCTGCTTCTTAAAATGGGAAATTAGTGAATTCTCTATCAGAATTTTAAAAGAATTCATAGAAACTAAAAAAAAATATCTATGTAACTATTATATAATCAAGGACTATCTCATGTGTTCAATAGCTGTGTTTTGTTTATAATTACATTAGGCCCAAGTAGTGTTCCTTAATTGACTCGATTAAAAAAAAACAACAGATACAATTAATTTGGAAAATATTGCATTATCTTAAAGTGAAGGCCAAATGGTGTCTCCATACAGTTTTGTTTGAACAAAGGTTTCTCCGTTATTGGAACATAGATTAGTGGTAGGCAAATTAAACCATCACATACCCCTGTGCTACAGTACTCAGTACCTAATTCATGCTGAGTGATAATTAATTTTTTAAAATATATATACTAGATTGCATTAATATTGATAATTTAAATTATATCAGTTTTTAGTTTGTTCACTTGTTGATCTGTAAATTTTTTTAGTTTTATGTTAATACATTATTTTATTATCATAAACAGTATAGGGCAGGGCAAAACTAGGTTTACAGTTGTTTGTATGGAAAATAATATAATAATTAAGAAATAATACAAGAATAAACCCTGTGTTTCACTTACAACTGTAAACCTGCTTTTGCCTCACCCCGTATTTAAAAGTTCTTTTTTTAGACGTATGTATATCTGACAACTAGTAATCTAAGGAGGCAACATGTTAACAGGTGAAAAAAATATAGTTGCATTGATCTCTCAGACTTGACAGCCTAAAACTCTTGGCTTCCTTTCCCTTTTCTTCCCCCATCCTCTCTTCCTTCTGTATCAGTTCATGAATAGATGTGTGCATGATGGCATTGCCAGGTGTAGTGCTTGATGTGAAGTCTCTGAAGCTAAGTTTAATGAAGGAGACAGGAAGTGCTGTGAAGGAAATGAATAGGTACCTGCAGAGACAACAACGATATAGTAGTGGTGGTGGTGGTGGTAGGGGAAACAACAAATAAGACCTAGCGATGCAAGGAAAAGAGGGGAAACAAGCCTGTGTGCTAGTAACTTCGTTAATAAGGGGTTTCTGGCATCACTGCCTTTATCTTGGGAATGGTTTCAGCACATCCAACAGGCAGTGCCGCTTGTCTCCATCAATCTGTCACTTAGTGCTGTGTGTGCACATAAATGGACTATCCACTAATGCCCCCTTTTGCTTTTTAATCCTATATTGATGATTTCTTGCTTGCTAAATTCCTTGTGCTGTCCTTTAATGTAATAGTTTGTGTTTGTTTGTTTAAGAGAAAAGAAAAGCATGTATCATTTCACTCTGCCCTTCCACATTTCCCTTCTGGATTCTCTGACCAGCTTGGGAGAATGGGCGGAAATTAGTAGCTTCCTCTTGAGAATTCCCATAGAATCTGGTGAACATCTGTTTGATAACACTTGTCATATAGGTTTTCTATTATCTCTCCCATCTCACTGTGACTTTTTTGAGTCCAAAAACCTTCTCCTGTAGCACAGTGTCTGGCAGATAGTGTGTATTCAATTCACATCTACTGACTGAAGGAGTGTCATAAACTCATATTCAACATGATTTGATTCTTCAAAGTATATGGTTATAAAAAATAATTATGCAGGACTATGCATTTTTCAAAGTGATGACTTTCCACTTTTATATCTGAGAATGTTTTACATTAGTAATAGGGGTTCAAATAAACTAAATTTTATTTCATTTCTAAGGTTTAAAAGCTTTAGCATTATATTTTATTGTCAATGTGAAGTTTGTCGCATCCTTGGGAGGGAGGATAAAGGCAGTAATTACTGAAGTCTTTGTACCTTGAATACTTAACCTCTCCTGCAGACACATGGAATTCCTAACTTAATTTTAACTGACTTAAAATGGAGACGTACGAGAAGTGGTCTCCTCTCTAAAGGCCATCACGTGTTATTCTTGGACATAAATTACCTGCAAGGTGAAGCTTTCAGGGGAAGACGACTTTGTGAAATAAATTGCCTTGGGCCTCAGAGGCATCGGCCTATGATGGGTAGAAGTTCTTTAAACTTTACCACCTTCCTTTAACTCTGCAGAGTGAACTTCTGTGGGCATTTGCATGAACCTGGATTATTTTTGATAACCAATAAAATTGGGGTTTAGCAGGGATCAGAGGAGCTGTATTTTAGTCCTAACTCTGCCACTTAAAACCTGAACAATAAATGACTCTAGAGCCTCATTTCCTCATCTTAAAAAAATAAAAGAAAGATTGCATTGGAGAACATCGATATTTCTTCTAGCTCGAATTTTGATAAATGTTGAAATACACCTTTTATTAATATTCCATAAATTCTGTTGACCTTGTAATGAAAAAAAATAGCTAGAGGACAGGACATCATTGTAGTGTTGGTAAATTTGACTGAGGGAAGGAATTTTTATTTTTTTAATTTAATATTTGAACAAGTTTTTTAAATCATGTAGTCATGGTAATGGCCACTTTGGGGACAATCTGCAAACTAACTAGGTAATGAATCTGACTTCTGTTAACACTTTCTGTACCTCTGGCTAATCCAACAGTCAAAGACGTGTAAAGTTTTCATTTCTTTTGGTTCCCAATATCAAGCTATCCTCGCCTTTGATCCTTTGTTTTGAGCCTAATGATTCATCTCTGGATATAGCTAGAAACATATTGGGTTGGTCAGGGTGGAGGTTGAGTGTGCTTCAGCGAAGGCAACGTGACAGGTTTTTTTGCTGCTGTTGTTAAATTTAACAAAAGAACTCTATCCTTCAGAGCAAAAGTAAAGGACACAGAATTTTGAGAAAAAATTTTACATTTTATTTTCCTTTGTTTTTCTTTGAGGACTTCAATTTTGAGACATCAATTGTCAAAATATTTTGATAAACATATACAGCACATATTAATTCTGTATATTAAAGAATGCTTTCAAAGTAGATTCAGGAGTTAAAAAAATAAAATACGGATTTTCATTTTATAATGTGCTCTTCCTCATTGTAAGCTCAAAAGTT
>VMDR010030294.1:0-12433 GCA_007922815.1 Macrotus californicus
AACTACAGAACCCATTGCCTTGGGAGATATGAAGATTCAATAAAGTGGCCTTAAGAGATGATGTAGTTTCAGCTCTCTCACCGTACAGGTAGAAATATGGGGCCCAAAGAATCACAAATAACTTGCCCAAGACCATGTAACAAGCCAACCTCAGCAGTTACATATTACATAATAAATATAGTATATAGATGTACACATTATATGTATAATGTATAATGAACTTATTCTTTAATGTTATTGCTACTACTTTTGACAAAATAATTATCTGGTTAGTCCTTGAATAACCAGGAGTTAACTAATCAGATAACGTATCACAGCAGTGCTGTGTGCTGTACCAATGCTATGTCACAGCAGGAGCTTAAATACCTGTATCCTTTTGTTTTTCTATTCCTTTACTTACTTCTTATGGAGCATATAAGAGAAAGTAAAAGAGACTAAATATGAATCTGTTACTTTTACTATTTGGGCAGTACTGATAACTGTTTTGTTGGAAAGACTGTAATTATTACACAGAATGAGATTTTTGAATTATTGATCAATATTTGTTTATCTGAAATTACTTCATGTATTTAAAGAATTTTTAAAAAGTTACACCTAGATCCATCCATGCTGTCTGGAGAGCATTATGCTAAATCAAACAAGCCAGGAGGTGAAAGACAAATACCATATGATCTCACCTATAAGTGGAACCTAATCAACAAAACAAACAAGCAAGCAAAATACAACCAGAGACTTTGAAATAAAGAACAGTCTGATAGTAATCAGAGAGGAGGAGGGAGAGGGATAATGGGGGATAATGGCAGGGGGGAGAGCATCAAGAACATGTATGAAGGGCACATGGACAAAGTCAAAGGGGGTAGGCTTGACGGTGGGAGGTGGGGATGGGGGCATGGCAGGGTGAAAATGGAGACAACTGTACTTGAACAACAATAAAAAAAAAAGAAAAAAAAGTTACACCTACAACCAGAATTTTAGAGCTGGGTGAGACCTTAGAGATTACTTAATTCAACTCTCTCTATTTACAGATGAATAAAGTTGAGGTTGGAAAAGCAAATGGACTTGCCCAAACTCTCAAAGCTAATTAGCAGGGTATCCAGGACTAAAGCCTAGGTCATCTAAATCCTGTCCAGTGCACTTCCCATTGTGTATTCCGTGCTGCCCGCCTCACTTCCCCACACTACACAGAGCTGCACAGGCAATGAAGAGGGAAGGAGAATTATGTCTGATTTTAAATTTCTTGAATGTAACTATTTTGTGCTAATAAGTGATTCAGTGGTTTGATTCCTTCATTAAATTTAGTTGACATTAACTGAATCTATGACTAACATGATGAAAATCATTTAAAAATGTTTTCTGTGATTTAGTGTGATCCAAAACCTCATTAATGTTTAGCAACCAGAATATCTCACTATCTGAAATCATGCTAGATTAAGGGGGTCATCTTCTCAATCTATATGAAATCAACATGTGTCATTCCCTAGTGTCAGGGATAAAAATACAAAGAAGTGAAAAGGTAAACAATAATGGTTTGAACAGTTCAAGACAACAGACTCACAGAAAGAATGGTAGGAGGAGGTACGTGAGTAACAGCTAAGGGCAATGGGATCACATGAAGCAATGACGGTCCCAGGGCACCATGGCCAGGGAAGGCTTGATAAAGAAGGGAAACTGCTGGGTTCTGGTGAAAGGACCAGTAAAGGTAGCCTGGGAAGGGGCGGTTGGGCACGCACACATTTTACTCAACGGTGAGCTATCCAAGTTGGCTAGAGCTGCAGGCTGTGGGCAAGGAAATACCAACTAACCAGGTTAGGAAGAAAATTTGGAAACTGGTTTGGAAAGGCTATGTATTTCCTCCCTTCTCTAAAAGTCCAAACCCATGTGACTGTTTTTATATTTTTTTATTTAAATCACTTTTTATTGTTATTCTATTACAGTTGTCCCAATATTTTCCCAATTTGCCCTCTACCCATCCCATCCCCAGTCAGTGAAGGACAAATACCATATGATCTCACCTATGAGAGGAATCTAATGAACAAAATAAAGCAATGAACAAAATAGAACCACGTGATTTTTAAAAATATATTCTAATACATTCTCCTTCCGAGGAAAAATAAAACAATAGCACCTTGATTTGTTAAGGAGAAATGTCCTGAGAATGAAAAGGAAAAAAAAAGAGCCATCCAAAAGGAGGAAAGACAAATTCTGAAACACAACCCTTCCCTGTGTGCTAATATATGTTCAATGCAAACTAAGTGACTCAAAATAATAAATGATTCAAATCCCAAATAACATGTTAATAAATCACTCACTAGTGACAATACCATATGACCTGAGAAAAAATAAAAGAAACTGAATTTTAAAGAACGACTAACTTCTTCGTGGCTCTTCTTACTATCACAGAAGCATTGTCTGATCATCATCTGTGTAATTCTTAAAACCTCTTCCCTCTAAGCCGAAGAAACTAGTGGCATAAAACTGCGTCCTGACACGGGTTTTAGAAGCAGCACTGTTTTACTCTCTTACACTTCCATCTGTGATGAGATTTCTACTACCTGCTGATGGGGAAACAGACAAGAGCATCAGCCATTGAAGCCCAGGACTCTGCCACCTAAACCAGGCTCTGGTGAAGGAAAAAAACAAGGACACCTTAACCAAACTAACAAAGAAAAAGACCCAGAAAACCCTAAAATGGTGTGGACCTCTTAAAGCTTCAGATTGGTTATCAAAGAACAATTCTAGAACCTCATGGAAAACACTGACCAAGGGAGATCCCATGTTAGGAACTGGTAATATTATACTTATTTGTCTTTAATTAGCTGCCTAGAACTTGCAATGCCTTCTGACAGAAAAACACTAAAAATGGTGACTGGGTTCCCAAACTAATCCAAGCCAAAACAAAACCTACTTTTGACAATAACAAATAAAAATGTATACATTAACTGTGATAAATAAAAATAAAAAGGAAGTAAACATACTGTACAATGTTTAAGACACATGCTTCTTTGGGGCCTAGCAATCTCTGGAACAGACCTGCTCTTAGCCCAGCTTATTCAAGTTGAGTTAAAGGTCCCCTCCCACGAGCCCCCAGTTTCAGCAAACCAGATGACTCACTGGCCCTTAAGCACACCGCCACCTTCCAAGTACTCTCCAAAGTATCCACAGCAGCTTTACCTGATTGAACATACTCTACAACAGCCTGAATATTCTTGTCACGACTAAGACTGTAGTGGAGGTAGAAGGAGAGATGAGAAAAGTAGAGAAGGACTTTTCTAACCTTCCCGAGGCCCCAGCTAGGCTTGGCTGACAGATCACGCTGGCCTCAGACCATGGCCTTGACCCTCTAGACTTGTAAACTGCAGGAGGGCAATTACTGATCAGTGTTCTCATTCTCTCCCAAAGCCCAGTTCCGTGCCTGCCCACGGCAGGTCACGTGGCTGGAATGAATGGTTATTTAAGTTCTCCCTTCTCCTCTACCACTCATGCCCCTCTCCCTGCTGCCCCTCCAAAGTGAATGTAAGGACTCAGTAAGCCTGGCCTTTTATACTGTAACTTAAACTCCCAAGTGGACACAAATTTTTCTTCGAAATATTGGATACTATATCTGCAAACGGAGAGCAATGCCAACCCCCCCCCCCACAGACACATACACATGCACGTGCATACATACTCCACGAACAATGGCTGTTTAAAAACAGGAATTCAAAAAGAAATACAGTGATTTGGGAGACATTTGGTCTTATTGTGGGAAGGCTGGCTATTAACTCTCCAGATGTTTTTATGCCAAATGTCAGATACACAAAAACTAATAAGCACCTATTAAAATAATGAATGAACAATGAATGTATAGATAATTTAGGTTGTTACAGATGGGGGAGTATTTAGGTTCATCAGTTTATATCTCTTGATTAGATATTCACTTTGAGTCTAGGACACCAATCCCAATAATTTTAATATACTCATAAGTGAAAGAATAGAAAAATTGAACACACTGGCATCAGAGTACCTACCTACTCTCATTCCACCAAATGGTGCAAAGCCCCACATCACCCTACACTTTCCTATATAATATATGCCAAGATTAATTCACTTGTTTAAAATATTTAAAAAGATAACAGTATATGGAAGTAAAAACATTTTTGTTGTTTTTCTAAAAGTACAGCTCTTTCAAAGTTTCAGTTCAATGTACAAAGTGTCAATGACACAGTAAACGTAACATTTTCTGTGTTGATACACTACGGACCATGTGCTGTATTTGCTAGATATGTGCTGTTGAAAGGCCCAGTTTTCATACATTGCTTTGGACAGGTTTTATTAAATAGCACCATTTGATAAAATAGCTCAAAATAGTATTTTTGCAGAAACTGTTTAACCTAAGACAAAAATCTCCTGGATCATCAAACATATTCTACAAATCTGTATTATACCTATTATAACAGTACCAAGTAGATATGGGTTATTTACACTTAGATAGACACATCAGTGGTGAAAACTACCTAGTGAAGCAATAGAACAGAAAGACAGACACATATAACCAGTTCCGGGGATGAAGGCACTCAAGGCACAGACCTCGCTCATTTCTTCTCTCCCTGAATAATCTGTGTCCTTTCACAACAGTCACCACTATTTCTCAAGACCATCTTCCTCTCCACCCATTTTTATTGCCCCCCATCCCAAACACCTGACTCATCACCTTTTTCTTCAGCCTCATCTAATAGGCTTGAAACTCCTTTGCCCAGATTTTCATAAAATTACAGGGAGAAGATATCCTCTTGGAATTGGATCGGTGTTAATGAGTCAAAGAAAAGGTATCTGGAGAGCATGGAAGGGAGGGGATCGGCAGTGAAAGAAAATGGAACACCACAGGCTTCCTGTCTGTTCTGCCTGAATCTGAAAAACACTCCTCCTTACACAGCAGCAAGGCAGAACAGGCTACATCCCACTAAGCCTCTAAGTTAGTTAAGAAATACCATCTCTCTACACTAGGTAGCCGATTACAGAAAGCAAGGAAGCAGTCTCAGGTTTCGTAAGTGGATAGCCAGGGAATGGGTGAATACCTTTCCTCTGACCTGCTAGTGGGAGATCGCTTGGTCCCAGTGGCTACTCTGACTTCTCAGTCTTAGCAACAGGATTATTTTATGTCTTCACATGCAAGTAGCAAGCTTTCACATAAGGCAACTGCAAAAATTCCCTATTTCTTTCGTGATGTTTTTTACACAAACATCATTAGGAAGGAATTAACCACCACACAAAGATATATTCTATCTTTGCTCTCGATTCTCTCTGAGACTCAAGAGGTGGGAAGGAAATGACAGACAGGAATGGGAACTCCTGGGTGTGGCTCTGGCTATATGGAGATTGGAGGGCCTTGACAATGTGTGAACTCTAAAGTATGCAAGGTGCAATTACCTGTCCGAGAGCTTCTCCGATGTTTGGCCCTGCACAATTGTGTAATGGGAAACCCTGATGCAATGTTTAAATAACCAAAATCACTTCAAAGATGAAGAGAAGTGTGTGTGTGCACTTGCGCACACACACACACACACACACGCATGCATTTCCCAGGTTTTGTAGGTATAGCATAACTTCAGTGTAACAATACACAGAAGAAAGACTTAAAAAGGAAAAACTCCATTAAAACCTCTTTTAACCACTTTCGGTTGCAATGGCGAATTAAATAGCTTACTTCTCTCTGTCAAACTTAAGAATTCATGAAAAAGAACACAATTTTCAAAAGTAGTTAAAACCACATCAATGTCAAAGAATCATCTGTGTCACCCAGAAAACACTACAGCAACCCATTTTCTCCAGAGCATATACCCCATGCACTGCACTGCATTCATGCTGTAACTACTGTCCCAATTTCTCTAATGACTACAAGAACTAAGGAATATATTATAACTTCGAGGAAGGCAGAATCACAACGTGCAATGTTAACTTCCTCCCCTGCTGGGATGCAGGGCAATACTGCAAGGACTAAAAAAATTAAATCAAGAGATCATTTCTAAAATTCTGGTAACTTAATTTTTATTTCAAAACTTTTAAATGCCTTAAAACCAAAAGCAACCGAAACAACTGGCTAAAATAAATGGGGAAATGTGAAAACAACATCATAATAGCTTCTGCTAGAAAAGCAGAAGGGCCCATATACAAATCAACCAAGGGACAATACTGTCAAATAAACTCTAACGACCTTAGGAAAAAGTTTGCTGATTTAAAAAGGCTGTGTATGTATGCAGGCTTCTAGGACAACCTCTAGGTGCTGCTGTAGAGACCCCCTTCGGAAAGACCTTTCTTTCCCGGTGTTTTAGCACCCCCCTCCCCCTGACTGCACTGCACTGCGCCAAGCCATTACAGACAATCACTTCAAACATAACTGCTGTTGAAGAGCCTCACAAACTAACATTCTTCAAGGCTCAAGGAACCAAACAGCGGCCTTTTGCTTTTATTTACAAATTACGTCCTATGAGCTAGACAAAATATTAGCAGGTTAGCCGGTTGTGTCAAAGCAACCAGGAGGCCGAAGAAGAACAGACAGCTACCACTGGAGTTCACTGCCCCGACCCCCGCCCGAGCCATCTCTCCATACGGAATATGACCAAATGTTCAAACCAATCCTGTGCATAATTCAGAACTGTCACATGAGATCTGGAGATGTGGGAATATAGGGTAGGGAGGCTCCTGCGACGAGCTCTCAGCAGCACAGACTCCATCTGATATGTCAGCTCCTGCATCTGAGAAACTGACGAGAGATGGTGGCAGCTCAGAGGAAAACCGGGCGGGCGTGTGGGGGTGGGGTGGGGGGTGAGGCCGAAACGTTCGGAGCAGATTAACCAGAGCCCCACCGCGGTCCCCGCGCCCGGCACCTCCTCTGATCCACAGCATCCCAACAGCCGCAGGGGGCTGGTGTCGCCCACGGGCCGGGCGAGGACGGGGAAGCCAGCGGCTTTACCTGTGATGGACCAAGTCCAGCGGTAGAACTCCATCGTGTCGTTGAGCGCCGTGGACACCACATTCAGGACACTGCCCTGCTCGGAGTCCAGGAGCCCCATCGCGGCGGTAAGCAGGAGCTGGCAGCGGCGGGGAGGAGAAAGCGGAGACCCCGCGGGAGGGCAGACTTCGAAGGCAACGGCCGAAGGAGGGAGCGAGCGTCAGCTGGGATTCCCTCTAACGGCGGCGGCCCAGGTGCGTCTTCCCCTCCTGCTCCGGGCGCCGCGGCGGCGGGATGTGGCGGCGGGGATGCGGCGGCGGCGGCGGCTACCGGCAAGGCGGAGGAGAAGGTACGTCTAAGCTCTCAGGAAAAGGAGGGGGAGCTCCTGTCGTGAGCGCCGAGCGCTGCACCCGTCTGCCGCCTCCTGCTGTCGCCGCTCCAATCTCCTCGGCTGGCGTCACGTGGGCGCGCGCGGGGCGGAGGGGCCTGCGCGCCCCTCCTCCCGCCCGCGCGCGGGGATTCTTGCGAAGGGATGCTGCGGTGGGGGGCGGTGGCAGCCAGGTCGGCGCAGGCGCGCTCCGTTCCGCCCCGGCCTCGTGGTCCCAGCCCCTTGCCAGGTCGTCACCTTCCCCCGCAAGGCTCCCGGGGCTCCTTCCCCGCCTCCCGCCCCGGCATCAGGCCGGGCGGAGGAGTACCCGCTGTCCCACGGGTGACCTTGCATCCGCCCCGGATACATGTCAGGAAACACGACAAGGAAGAATGGGCGTTTTGTGCTGAAGGATGAGGTTAGCGAGGTGCGTTCGTCCTTACCTGTCATTCACTTCGACGTTTCTTGGGTTCTCTTTCCTTCACCCCTGTCAGCACATGCTTGCCACCAGAACAAGGGAAATGCACAAGTTATCCCTCTAAATTCGTGCAGCTACAGTGATGGAGAATGAACTTAGGCGTCTACCCATTAACAAATTAATAAATACAGTGCAGAATCCGCGTATGTGGATGGACTACTTGAGTTAATATGCCAATGTTCTGCTGTGGGTCGGTGCCCCCAACCCCCATCCCAGCCCTGTTTTCAAGGGTCAACTGTAATTTGAATGAACGCTTGCATGTGTTCTGTAGAGCCTTTTAATATACATGGAATAATCAAAGAGACATAATTGTGCTAAATTAGGCCATTAGAAGTTCAGAAAAGAGGGAGGACCAAAAGGGGCCTGTCTTATAATTAGAGAGGTCAGTTTGGACCTGAAGAAAATGAGGTGAATCTAAAAGGCCAATCTAGGCAAACAAGGAAAAAGTAATTAAAAAAAAAAAAAATCTGTTTAGATAATAAGATGGGAGGCAACAGGGTAAACTACCCTTGAAAAGTAGCAAAAATACACCACATAAAATTAATAATTTGATAGTTTCTGACATCAAACATCTTTGAGAACAGTCCAATAATCTTTTCACCTACTTGTTATTTAAACATGTCACCTACTTTTTGTTTAACCTTTTCTCTAATTGTTAGTTTAGGATGCTCCATTTAAAGGCCACTGAGTCAAGTGTGTGACTGCTTTTGTTTTTTTGACACTGTTAAAATAATGTGACTATTTTCTTTCATGTTTATTTGATTTATTTTCCAGTTGGCCCGGTTATACATTATTTGACTATTTTATATTGGAACCATCTTAGAGAATAAGAATTATTTTTGGTTCCACATTGAGGACCTAATAAAGTGCTGTAAGTAATAATTAATATTTACGATGATATCAAAATTATAACACATTTTTTCAGAACTGTTACAAGTGGCAAGAATTTTAAAGTGGGAGAGAAGACATAATTAAAAGTAACTGATATATTTATCATTTAAGCAACCACAGTTTTCATTATATATTCTAATCTTGAAATTAACCAAATAGAATGTAATTTATCAAATATATTTACCAGATTAAAGTTTTTTGGATTGAAATTATGGTTTCTCAAGTATCAGCCCCCAAGTTATGTGTATCAGAATCTAGTAGCTATATAAAAAATCCACCCAAGTCTCCACATTTAGAGAAATGGTGAAGATCAATGATGTATTCATGTACTTTGATGATCTAGCAAAGTTCAGATTAGTTTGAACTTTATGTAGTGAATTGATTACTACTTCTATTTTGTGAAATCTTGAATGTCTTTAATGAAAACCAGATCCCACCCTCACCCTCATGCACACACACAAAACTTCAGCATCTTAATAAATACAAAAATCTTAAAACAGGTTCTTTTATAGTGCAAGTCAATGTAAGTCCCGCTATTCACTAGGGGGCGCCTGTCACATATAAGAAAATCCTAGACAAGTGATGAAAAAAGTGTCAACAGTGACATGCACATCTCCACACTCTACCTGGAAGAGTAGTATGTTTATTAGCATTGATGACCTATCCAAACATAACCTAAGAACTAGAGCCCTAGAACTTACTCATTCTGGAGCCCTATTACGCAGCGTGGAGACTAACAGTGCAGTATTCAATTCACACGTCATTTAGAAATACCAAAGCCTACCTAATCTGTTTGTGCAAATGGAAGGAGCCCTGCGTGTCCACTCACCTGGAGTTACAGCCATCTAACCAAGACATCGTGACAGAACAAAATCAAATATAAGCATCCATAGTGTCTGCAAAACTTTTGAGAATAGAGTTCTTTGTTGTGGATTGACTATAAGTAAGACACAGTTATCTACAAAAACCAAGGGAGATGATATGATCATAATAAAAAATGACTTTATATAAAATAGCAAAAAAAAAATTAAATGCTTTACAGCCCATGCAAAATTAACAACATCAACTATCCGTTTTTTCCTAGTGTTTTCACTTTTCTATGTTTCAATATTGTCAGCAACCTGTGCTTTTAAAAACAGAGGAACCTAGGAACGTGTTGAATTAGGAGTGAAAGGAAGTAGTCTGATATAAAGACCTGTAGAAAGACCCTAAATCTTATGAAGTAAAATTTGCTAAGTGGATAATATTACAGAAAATGGAGAAAGTCACTGATAATACTAACTGCTGTCTCTTAGTTCCAGTGTTTTGTTTTATTCCCCTCACCACTCTTCACCCACACCACAAAAATAAGAGAAATACGTAGAACCCATGACATAATTTAGGTTCTTAATTAATTTGGAATTACAATCTTTGTTTTAAGCTGTCTTACTTTTAAATTTTTCAAAGATGTTTATTATTTGTTACCTTGTATACAATTATTTTTACTATATCACATGGATGTAGATTCTTCTGATAATTCATGAGTACTGAAAAAGGAACAGACAATACAATGAAATGAAAATCCCTATAATCTCATCCTTCATTCTTTTTAAATTTTTTTATTGTTATTCTATTACAGTTGTCCCAATTTTTCCCCCTTGCCCTCCATCACCCAGCACACCCCTGCTCCCACAGTCAATCCCCACACTGTTGTCCGTGTCCATGGGTCACTCATACATGTTCTTTGACTAGTCCCTTCCCCTTCTTTTCACCATTATCCCCCTCCCCACTTCCCTCTGGCAGCTGTCAGTCTATTCCATGTTTCCATGCCTCTGGTTTTATTTTGCTCGTTACTTTATTTTGTACATTAGATTCCTCTTATAGGTGAGATCATATGGTATTTGTCTTTCACCTACTGGCTTATTTCACTTAGCATGATATTCTCCAGTTCCATCCATGCTGTTGCAAAAGGTAGGAGCTCCTTCTTTCTTTCTGCTGTGTAATATTCCATTGTGTAAATGTACCACAGGTTTTGATCCACTCATCTATTAATGGACATTTAGGCTGTTTCCAGCACTTGGCTATTGTAAATTGTGCTGCTATGAACATTGGGGTGTATAGGTTCTTTTGAATTGGTGTTTTGGGATACTGAGGGTATAATCCCAGCAGTGGAATCACTGGGTCAAAGACAGATTCATTTTTAATTTTTTGAGGAAATTCCATAGTTTTCCACAGTGGCTGCACCAGTCTGCATTCCCACCAACAGTGCACTAGGGTTCCCTTTTCTCCACAGCCTCACCAGCACTTGTTTGTTGATTTATTAATGATGGTCATCCTGACAGGTGTGAGGTGATATTTTATTGTGGTTTGAATTTGCACCTCTCTGATGACTAGTGGTGTTGAGCATCTCTTCATACATCTATGGGCCATCTGTACGTCTTCCTTGGAGAAGTATCTATTCAGGTTCTTTGCCCATGTTTTAATTAGATTGTTTATCTTCCTCATGTGGAATCATATGTTGAGTTTATGGTTATATTATATTTTAGAGATTAAACCTTTGTCCCATTGACCTATATATTCTCCCATACAGTCCATTCCCTTTTCATTTTGATGATGGTTTCTTTAGCCAGGCAGAAGCTTTTTAATTTGATGTAGTCCCATTTGTTTATTCTTTCCTTTATTTCCCTTGCCCTAGGAGATATATTGGCAAAAATATTGCTACATGGGATATCTGAAATGTTAGTGCCTATGTTTTCTGCTAGTACTTTTATGGTATCATTGACTTTTATCCATTTTGAGTTTATTCTGGTGTAAGGTGGTGGTTTTTATTCTTAATAGAGTTATTTTTCCAGATTTTTACATGCTTATATAAACTTTTTTCTTTACACAAATGATTATTATAATGCTATTCTATAGTCTGCTTTTTAAAAAACTTAACAATAGATTGGGAGTACTTTTGAATGTAATAATGCCAATTACTTAATATTTCATTACATGGATATATAATTTATTTATATAATTTATTTAGCCACTACAATATGTACGGACATTTAGATTACTTTTAACTTGTGCTATTATATTGATTTGACTACTCATATCCATGAATACAGAATTTTGTGAACTTGTCTATTTGTTTGGCATAAATTTCCACAAGGGAAACTTCTGGATCGGGAAGTTTTAATTGAAAATTTTAATATATGATGTTTGATTACCCTCCAGAAATGTACCAATTCACAATTCCACAAAAGTCTATGACAGTATGCTTATTTTCCCACTCCCCATTCTCCTTACAGAATTTAATCATGCTTTTTAATCACTACCAATCTCATAGGCAAATATTGATATTGCATTGTTGCTTAACAGTTTATCATGTTTTTGGCATCTTAGTGTTTTTCTTTTGGAAACTGTCCATTTGCATTCTTTGTACACTATTAGTTGTATTTATTTCTCTTAACAATTTAGAAGATATTTTATATAATAAAGTTATTAACAGTGTCTGCTATATATGTTACATATACTCCTAACTTATTTGTCTTTTATTGGAGTTATTATAATAATTTTTAATTTGGGCATGTTGGAGTCTGGGGATAAATTAGATTCACCCCACCACCTCCACCAGAATTATGTATCAGAATGTCTCGTGGTCTTTTTCAAACTGTATAACTTCTGGCCGTTTGGATCCACACTTCTAGGAATATAGTCTATTTCCTTCTTAAGAATCTCAACTACAAATATCTTGCATTGGATGTTCTTATTTAAGAGTCACCCAATAGGCACAACTAGTCTATAG